>WOVY01000883.1:0-300000 GCA_013436015.1 Rhipicephalus annulatus | reverse complement strand
ACGCCTAGATACGTCTGAGTATACACTTTCCTTAGAGTTCGTGATTCATGAGCGATAGAGCACAGAGAGACATCCAAGATATGGAAGACTATTGACGTCATAACTGCTTCCAGTTGACGAAAAGAAGCTTATAAAGACAACGCTTAGTTGCCATTATCGCTTCATGTTTCCATTATATGAAAAAAAGTGCCAGGCCTGCGCGTAAGACGCAGCACACTCATAGCCAAAGCTAGAAGTGCGGCCAATCAGAGCCTTTTCTAAACACTAATTGGATAACTTCTGCAAGCACACTTGCTTGATACCAACGACAGCATTAAGAATACAAATTTACTGGTAGTAGCCCAACTACGGCTATAATAATAAGAAGTTTAGTAGGCCGGCACTCGCTATGCTATTTTTCGTCATTCTTCGGAGAAGCGTGGTATTCGCTAAACAATTGCGAATAATTTTTGGCCAATTGTTCATGCAGTGGCAGACGATGCTGAGGAATTATGCCTGAAGTGGGCATGCACCACAGCTCATAGCTGAACAAAAACAACCTTTTGCAATGGGTTGGAGCAAGGCACGCCCTAGTCGTTACTCTAATCGCATTGTGCGATGACTGGCTGTTCTTTCACTGTTGTAGAACCCTTTGTAAGTCATTTATCGCGATTGCTTTCCCGACACCAAGCCTGCCGAATGCTTGTTTGCCAACAAGTCACAAGAACCAGCGTATCTCAGCGGTGGAATACTGGGCTGGCGCACAGTGAACCCGGGTTTTGAACCTCAATGTGTCTTTGGTACTAGTTTTTTTTTCTAATGTCGCGCGATGTTTTACGGACATTGGCGACGGTTGTGGTGGCAGCAGTGGCGGCGGTGGCGCAAAACTAAGGCGCTGCGCGAGACCCGAGGTATGTTCTCATAACAGCTTTCGCTGTAAAACTCCACAAACAGCGCATGAGCTGGTAACGAACAAGCACCTTCCTTGACCATTGGCCACTTATACGCCACTTGTTGAAGATAAGTTACCGACTAGACAAATCTGAAGCCATTTTCGTTCAAAGAAAGAGACTGATTTTCGACACCCTCCGTGGCAGCCAAATGAGCGGAAAAAACGTCGCACTGCCAACCTAGAGGACGCAGGTTTGATTCCCAGGAAAGGCGGTCAAATTTCAATAAGATCAAAGTTTGAATAACAGCGTAAAGCTTAGTTTGAATAATGTGTGACAGAAAAAAACTATACCAGAGTGTTCCCTCTTCGTGCCCATTGCCGCGTGCTCCTACAGTTTTGGCACGTAAAACTTAACAGTTCACTGTTTTGTTGAATTGGCTACATTCTCGAACAGCACATATTACGTGCGGGAAGTTCACGTAGGCTTTACTCAAAGGATATATCACAGGTTAGCTTACCAGCAAAATATTCTACAACCAATTCTTGCATTTGCTGACGTCGTACTGGGACCGAAGATGGCGTCATGCGCTTATAAGTGTAATTTTGCAATACTTTACAATATACGCTTTAGTGAAAATTCCACGAAGTGAAAAAAGAAGCGAATCTTATTAGAGTGCCATTGATTTAGGCTCTACATTTTTTTTCAACATGTGCTCGAACAAGTCACCAAGGCATGTAGTACGGTGCAACACCAATAAATTTTATTTTAAAAGCCAATTCCTCACGACTTCCGCGCTTTAAAGCAAACGTCTTTTGGAGCAAAACCTTTTATTATACTTCACTTCCGGAAGTCCTATTTGCCTCACTCATATGCCTCTCTCTTTTGCAAAATCTAAAAGCATAGAAATCACGCAGCAAGGAGAAAATTCTAATAGGCCTATTCTCTCCCCTCTTATTCGTAATCCACCGTGCACAGCTCCTGACTTCCTCAGTGCTTTTTATTTAGTTTATTTCTTTCCATCCAAGTACTTCATTCCGTAAGTGGCGCTTCCACATGGATGAGTCCCTTTGTGGAATTCAACAAAAGATGCCTCGTTCTTCTCGCATTTATCATTTTTTCAGTCGAGGGGTGCCTTTGTGCGCGCCCGTAGACTGCCTGAGCCCGGTTCGTTTCTCCAGACGGCGATAAATATGAAGTGGCTGTTCTTCAAATCATTTTGTTGGTGCCGGCAATTTCCTTCTGGACTTGTATTTATTTTACGTTTACTAACTTAAGTACCCTACGTAAATGCACATTTTTATTTTTTAATCTATATTTATTTTTAAATGAATTTCGTGAAGCACCAGTGACCTTTTAAGTATACGCCGTCTTTCAAATAATTCCAAACATAATTGAAAATTGCAGAAGCCATATGAGGAATGTCTGCCACTAGAACAATGCTGACCAAATAGGTACGCTATGAAATATATGGTCTTTTATGGTAAGTTCATGGTCGGCGATTGAATTTGCTATTTACTTTTCTTGGGCAAGCTGCTAGGCGTGCTAAATATTTTCTGTGTACACTATTACTTTTCATAATCATTCCTTAATTGTTAAGCGTTTGTTTTGCAAAGCACTCTTGAAGGAAATCGTAAGTGTGGTGAGCAGAGATAAGGCAGTGAGCTTTTCCAGACTAAGGCCTCGTTATGACTCCTAATCGCCTGCATACGTGCAGTTAAGGAACGCTGTCATTGACAACCCAAGACAAGAAGATGTAAGAAAATTGAAACTGCCACAAGAAACATCTTTTACTCCAGTATGACTTCATCACTGGTCGTTTCTTTATTCCCTGCGAACAAGGTCACACGAGGACAAACTACTATAATGTAGAAAAATTTAGGTAGGTTGACACCAGCGTCCTCTTTTCCTGACTTTGTGTTTATTTCCTTCAGTTTTCTTTATTTCTATTTTTCTTCTGAATTCTTTCCTTTCCTTTTATTTCTTTCTATTTCTTACTATTTCCACTTTTTATTTTTATTTGTTGTTGGTGTTATTGTAGCAGTATCCGCACTTAGTACTATCATCAACTCGTGCTAAGAACAAGAGAAAGTGTGGCTGTGCTCCTTTCCAGGAATTGGTGAGACACAAAAGTGACACGTGTCTTCACAGAGGTTGAAGTACTGAATGATATCGCAACAAATCACAAAGTCAAGAAAAGAACAGCAAGCAGCAGAAGCTCGAAACTTGCAGCGCACACCTGAAGCAGAATGCGCACACGAAACGAGCATACAAAGGACGAGCGCGAACTAAAAACTGTCACAGCTAGACACTTCATGCGACACTGAAGTCGAATGCCAATTTAAGTAAGAGTGAAATTTCAATGTATGACAACGTCTAAAACGACAGTATTATCAGCAATGGTGCTCTACTTATCAAGAAATTGAGCTAAATGCACGAGATCACATGCGCCCGCAGTAGGACATTGGCGAAATGACCTCAATGACGTCTGAACTACGGCCTACAATTAATTACTGATAATTGAACTAGCTGCACAAAATAAAGACATTTCCGTGCATTAGGAGACACAATAACGTGCTGCTTTTTCGTTTCTGTATGATTTAAGGAAAAAAGAACCACCAGGCGTTACTAGGGGAAATGGCGTGACTAGTTCAAAAGTTCTTTTTTTTGCCTGGTTAAACTGCAGAAGTCGTAACATCTAGCGAGGCTCAGTTTATGTATTTATTTATTTATTTATTTATTTATTTATGCGAATACCCTAAGGGCTCAAGGAGCATTACATAGAGGGGGATGCAAGCGTGGGTACAAAACTGAGATGAGTATATATAATGGTGAAACTGAACACAGCAACCATAAAATAAATAGGTGACATATCTTTTGAGTTGGACAATGTGTGCTGTCATCGCTGTCACTAATAAAAGAATACAGCTGCAAAGAGAAAAAAAAGGGTGGAGCACAAGTCAGAGGAGATAACAAGAAAGTCTGAGACAAAGATACACCATTCGAAGTCCAACTCTAATGACCAAGGTGCGTTATACAATTTTAATGTGAAAGATGTTTTGTTTTTGTTTTTTTACAAGACATGCGAATAGCATGTCTTGTAAAAGCAGGGGCCGAGCAGGGTTTCTTTAAATAATACTGTGAGGGCAGCTTGAAATAGGTTGAACCAAGCTTGTCTGCCATCTCAGAGCCAACAGAAAAAAAAACGCTCAATGGCAGATATTGCTGTTGTAGCTCCCGCTGCTTTCGTTCTGCTGCTGCTAGTGTCGGCGGCCGCGCAGTAAAGCCGGGCAGCGTTGCGCCCGGCAAGAGCGACGTGAAATGTTCTGCTTGAAACGGGTAATTTCCCGTGCGCAAATCCGATGCGGATCACAAAAAAATTCGGCAGGTACCACGTACCAGGAAATCAACGTTATGCGAAGCAAGCGGAGGGAAGGTGACCATGTTGCATTTTTCCACTGAGCCACACGTAATGAAATAACGCTAAATATAGTTGCAAATGTTTGCACGCACAGACATATGTTGAAGAGTTGCAGATGCTTATGTAACCATTTGCTGGCACTTGCGAAACGATGTCAACTGGAACATGCGTACTAGCAACACCAAAAGCTGATTTGAAGCGCTGATGCTCACAAAGATGCATGCCGGCTCCAAACACTGATACACAAATCAACTTCAGCGCATGGCAGCTAACCGCCATTTACGTGAACCCGGCGTCACGGCTGTATCAAAGTAGTACTCATGTAATGTTTATAAAATTGTGTAGGCAGCAATACAACCGCTATTGACGTTTCACGATGATTAGCGTCCATTTGAAAAGTTGTTCCGAGACCTAGCGTAGCTAAGTGGTGCAATGCTTGCTGTCACGAAGAATCCTTGGGTTCGATTCCTGCTGGGACCCTGAAATTTATTATTTGAGTTCGTCCGGAGGTCACCGCTGCCTATGTCAGGTTTCTCTTAACACCGACATTCATTCTATGCCTTGGTTGGGTCAACGCTACCAATGTCGGGTACTGCTTAATGCTCACGAGTTAAAGTTATGTGTGTTCTCGTCGTTCCTGGATACATACAAAGTGTCTATCACTTGTGGTACATACCCGCATACCGCACCAAATAGCCGCCCGTGGGTATGTGCCACAGTATGGCGGGAAGTGTTTGATGACGTGCGCAACGGGATCGGGACATCATTCATGCCTTGACCAGCGCGTCATATTCCTCAAACCATCTTACCCTCCCATGTTAATTTCCGTTCACGCCAGGTTAAGGGTTTGACCACCAAAGCACCCAAACACAAGCGGCTAAATAAATAGATACACTCAAAGTCTAGAAAGTTCGCCAAGAAACGCTTCGCATTTAAAGCGTAATTTGTTCACAAAAAGAATTATACGAAGATATGAACTGTTATTTCAACAATCAACGTCGACTTCTTAGTTGCCTTTAGTGTCCCGTTAAAACGCGCTGTATAAATATAAATGCGCACGAAAGGATCGCCCAAGGCAAGCCACAATTCCTACTGTTTCCTGTGTAAGCAGCACGCTTACACACGAAAACGCGGCCGCGGCAGTGATCGAAGTAACCTTCGTGCGCTCTCTAAACTCGGGTCTGACAAGGGCATGCGTAGAAGCACCACGCTCCCTGGAGGTGGCGCTCTCTGAAACGTGAGAGGCTATGACCTTTAGAGCGGGCCCAATGCGCGCTCGTTGCGTCATCTCACTACTGATGACGAAAGCGCATTGAATCTGCAGAGCTCTGAGGACTGCCAAGTGGGGTATGGCGTATATAAATGGCTTGCCTTTAGCACGCTTGACTATATCCATGCTGTGGCGTAGTGTTAGCGCTGCTGTACGAGAAGCCGCTGGTTCGATGCCCGGCAGCACAACTCTCACGTACCGTTTCTTTGAAGTTCGTTGTATATAATTCACAACGACATACCAGTGACGGAAATGCATCCACGGAGCACACTTTCGTGGTAACAGGCTTCTTCTTCAGCGTGAACTTCCGCTCAATCTACTTTATCTGTGATATGGCACGCGACGACGCGAGAATACGACTGCCCGCCGCCATAAAGTAGTTCGCACTTAATACATTGTGAGCATATGAGCATCTATAAAGAAATAAGGCACATGAATATGAGGGAAATTGATGTATACGCATAAAAAAATTGGCAGGTCTCACGTACAATGAGAATTGATGATCTGCGAAGCACGAATGAGAAATGTTGATATATCACTTTAAAATGAGGCAAACGTTACGAGGTGGAGGTAAATGATGCTGTACATGACTTCTGTGTAATGAATATTATGTTTGAATGTGTCGTTTACCTTCATCATCTATTCACGTCACGTGATACCAAATTTAGTATATGTGGAGCTAGCGAAATGGCCGCGAGCACGCTATGAGCGTGGTACGTTGTCATGTTCTTACATGACACGGGTGTCAGGATTATCGTGTTTGCACCAATCAGATATTTCGTCATCCAACGACGTTGCGTAACATAAAATTTGGTATGTGTGGAGCTAGCAAAAAAGCCGCGGTGCGGCCCGACGGCAACCGGTGCGAAATACGACATGTTGCATTCCTCGCCAATGTGTTACGCATACAACACTGCGTCTCCCTCTTTTCTTGACGGGGGGACGCTGGACGCGCTGACATGCTCATGCGTCAAAGCAAAGCAGCGTGGCACGCACTTGCGTGTATACGGAGGACGGGCGCCTGGCGTGGCAACGCCGGCGTGACGCGACGAAATGAACACCAGTGAGCATGCGCACCGCGTCACGTCTAAATGTATTGACGCCTTGACTGTGGCATATAGTCATGTTCTCACATGACACGCATCTCATGATTATTATGTTTGCACCAGTAACATACCTTTGTCATCCATTGACGTCACGCAATAAGAAATTTGGCATACGTAAAGCTAGCGAAACGGCCGTGAGCTCATCATGAGCGTCGCATGTAGTCTCGTTGTTAAATGAAACGCATGTCGTGATTATCATGTTTGAATGTGTCATTTACCTATTTCGTCCATTCACGTCCCGTAATACCAAATTTGGTATAAGTGAAGCTAGCGAAACGGTCGCAAGCACATCGTGGGCGTGGCATGTAGTCATGTTGTTACGTGACAAGCATCTCATGATTATCATATTTGCACCAGTCACAAATCTTTGTCTTCCATTCACGTACTGTAATACCAAATTTGGTATATGAGATGCTAGCGAAATGGCCGCGAGCGCCTCACGAGCGTGGCATGTAGTGATGTTACATGACATGCATGTCATGATTTTCATGTTAGGCTCTGTCGCTTGGTGTTCTCATGTTTTCTGTGTTTTCATGTTAGGCTCTGTCGCTTGAATGATCGCATGGTGTTCACCATGCGATCATTCCATACCATATCAGTTCTGCAACATGCCATGTGAACCACCGCAAGAGCTGCAGGACCATGAAATGTAAATCATGACAGACATGCCATGATTTTCATGTTACGACTTGTGAAATGTGTTCTTCATACAGTCACGTTATGCTATACCTAGTTTGGAATTGATACCATGATCGAAACAGCCAGGAGAGCTAAACGTCGCAGGCGGCTAGATAGACAGATTGATAGACAGATAGATAGATAAATAGATAGATAGATAGATAGATAGATAGATAGACAGACAGATAGATAGATAGATAGATAGATAGATAGATAGATAGATAGATAGATAGATAGATAGATAGATAGATAGATAGATAGATAGATAGATAGATAGATACGCTCAATGTCGCTGAAGTTCGCTAAGAAATGCTTTGCATTTAACAGAAATTTATTGTCAATCGCCCACTTAGTACGCCACTACACGCCGAAATGCATCAGAACTTGTTTTACTCGACTGCGAAGAGCAAGAAACGAAAACGCATCTTATGGTGCTGATTCTCGTGTTAAACGACATAGCCAACGTGGTGGTCACCTCTAAACGTTCCTAGGAAGACGTTTTTGAATATTCAAACTTAACTGCGTCCACTGTTTTTTTTAACAATGTGCCATGGTTTGGCGCTTCTACAGGAAGCAATTTGAGAGGTTTAAGCATTCGCTGTTCACGCAACACATATTGACGTATTTCTCCAAACATAACCGCAAAATCTTTCCTTTGTGGGGGATGAAACAGCAAGGTAATTTTGACGACAATCCTGTTATGAATTTCACCGAATCAAGTTTCAGTGGTTCAGTTAGGGCGGTGCTCAAGTTATGAGGAAGAAAGCGCCCGTTTCTGCACTTTCTTCTACATCAGCCTAAAATCACCGCACGAAACAGCATGCAGGGCCAGGCTTTATTCCAGCAGGGCACTTTTCTGAAAGTTTGGGACGCAATGCAAGGACTCCCTAAGACTTGGTCGTCAACTGTTCCCCAATTCGTTATGACAATTGATGCCCCTAGTTAAAAAACAATGAAGCTAGATTTTCAGTGTGGCTTACTTACACAGAGTTGTATGCAATGCATGGCTGTGAAGCAGCTGTTCTTACTACAATGTCAATGTACATCAAGAAATCCTACCGCAAATGGCTGAAAATTAGTAGGGCGAAGCGTGCACCCGTCTGTCTGTCTGTCTGTCTGTCTGTCTGTCTGTCTGTCTGTATGTATGTATGTATGTATGTATGTATGTATGTATGTATGTATGTATGTATGTATGTATGTATGTATGTATGTATGCATGTATGTGAGTCTCTGTCCAGCCATTCGTACGTCCGTCCATCAATCCGTCCGTTTGTCTTTTTTTGTCTGCCCTTCCATCAAATATACGAAACGTTTACTACACAAGAACTACGAGCGTCATCTAGTGAGAGTACTTCCAAGGATATATACACGCAACGCCATCTCTTAATCAATTTATAGACTAGAGGTGGGTACAAGCCACCACCATCACCACCATTGCTACTAATAATACTACTGCTGCTACTACTACTACTACACCCAAAACAATTCTGCCTTTAAGAATCCATTCGCTTGTACGTATACCAAACCCTGTCGATGCAGGCACCCGCCCGAACATTATTGGCTTCTCAAACGGCTCTACTATTGCCGCAGTAACTCACCACTTGAACGCGACCATGTTTGTTCACCACCAAAACGATTTCTTCTTTATTTCACGCTTCCATTGATAGATAAAGCTATGACGCTCGCCAGCACTGGCTTCTTTATGTTCGCGTTGATGTGATCTTTTAGCAAGGGCAGAAAAAGCAAGTCTCACGAACGCAGACTGGATTTTCTTCTGTCTCTTCCATCCTTTCCTCAAATACCGATGTTCGGTCATTCTCCCGCTGAATACTTGAAAGCTGGTGGCAAGGATAACGGTGGATGATGTGGCGGCAGCGGATAGATCTCCTGTTTGCTTAGGTATTAGTGGCGCGAATCTTGAGAGAATGTTTGTTTTTTAACCTTCATTGAACATGAACTGAGTATCTCAGCTACGTCTGCATATTTCACAATATTGGGCGTATTGGCAGTGCCTCGTGAGTATAGTTGTTGCACACTTCGAAAAAAAAATGTCACCTTGATATTCACAATGAGAATGCTCTTATAGGAGCTTGTTTGGCGATGATTAGTTAACTCGCGAACCCTCCGCACACATCCCCCACCATTTTGCGTAGAGATCTTCTACCATCCTAATTACATGTCGATGAACTACATACACTATATATACACAACAGATGGGAAAAATACAAGAAGAGTGTCCCTCGATGAGCTAGAGGACTCTATTCTCTTTAAAAATGACTGCTTTATGATGCATGAACTATAAACATTACATATTCAAACAAGGTCTTATTTTACAAAATACACTACCCGCAGGATGCTACGCTTCTTTGGTGCAGACGACTGGAACGAATGCATTGATCTGCACATTTCAAAGTTTCATACTCCGTCAAGCAAAGCACGTCAGCTGCGGTTCGGAGAGGATCATGTTTCATGTCAACGTGTGCGTTGAAGGACCGCATGTTGAAAGAGCAAGGTTGAGCTTGGTTGAGCGGTCGACGTCTTCTCACATAGCAAGAAGGCCCCGCTGCATTGGCGTGGGGAACATGCGCTGCTCGAGATGCCGAAACTGGCTGAGCATGTATTTGTGTACATTGGAGGTCTTGTGGAATAAGTTATCGTTCCTGTTGGGGTTGATCAGTTACAAGTTTTTGACTATAGTACACTGAATGCCACGTACACGAGTGTCTGCTGGTGCGTCTTGCTGTACTCGTATACTATGAAAGACAACGTTTACCCTTGAAACATGTTTGCTGTAATGATACTGGCTTTCACGAGAGGGAACTGCTTACTTCTGCAGGAAACGCGCGTCTTACGGCCGAAGGTAAGCGTGACCATGCAAGGTTCAATTGGTATCCAGGACGCTTCTACATAATAGCGGTTTCGCTTGGCTTCGTTGGCCCACTGCTTCGGCTTCGCTTGACAGCGAGCCCTCTTCGCTTTGGTCTTCCGGGCTGTGAATGCAAGATCTTGGTGGTGAGCCCAAGCTGCAGTTGCGTGGCAAACCTTTCGCTCTGCCGCCTTAATTTTTGAGGCGTTCATACGGCCAACCGGTAGCGAAGATTTGTCACTACGTTAGCTACAAGCTAAGAGAAAGGATGCGCACGTGCCGAGAGCATTTCTGTAATCAGTTGAAGAAGTGTACATTCGGCAAGTGTAAACGGCAAGCGGTGACGCCCGCTTGCCGTTTTTAACGGCGAATTTGTTTAGCATATTGTTCCTTGTGGGTTGATCGCAGAAAACTGTCATCTTAACGGGTATGTGCCCCTAAACGTGAGCAAGTTTCACAACTCATCACGGGTCTCTTATGATAGAACTAGACTGCCGTTCACTTGAGGTGAATTCGCCGCAATGTGATGGCAGTGAGCCTAAAGTTAGTACAACGAGCCAGTCGTGGGAAACGGTAAGGGGTATGGCAGCTGCGAAAAACTGTGAAAGTGATTAAAGACTTACGCTAACAATGTGCCTGTAGATTGGTGCGAGAGGAGAACGCGCGGTTTAAGTGGGAATATTGGTCTATAAGTTTTGACATCCGTGTTGTACCGGTGACTGTCTTTAACTCGAATATTTTTGTGCTCAGAATCAACGCAGAATAACCAAGCGTCACTTAGCGAAAACACAACAAAAAACATAGAAGCAACCACGTTAACCTTTATAATATTTCAGTTACATCATTTCGAGCCTTACATGGCTTTAACCTGGCTTCACGATATTTTTTTATTTCGTGATGCGACTCAATGCATTCATATTTTTCGCTACTATAACGCAGTAAAAAGAGATGTAAGTGGAACGAAATTTTTCTTCTTTGTGTATAGCCTCCAGCAATGAAATGTTTCCTGCTTACATGGTCTTTGATGCCAAATTTCTAACGTATGATTAGTTCTGTGGTGAGCTGCATAGATAGAGAAAACTTCATTTGCGCATAACGCGGAGCATTCCAAATGGTCGGGCCCCTATTCCAGGGCTCCGCTGGCCCTAGCCATCATCTCTACCCGTTGGACCAGCCAGCGCTGATCAACAATGTTCGAGCTGGACAACAGTCCCTCCCATTCTTCCTCTGTGTTGTTCATGTTGTGGTGTTCTTCATTGTGATGCGTACACTTCCACGTGATGTGAAACAGAATTGGTTTGGCCCCACACCACGGACATATATCTTTGTATGTTGTGGGGTAGAATACATGCAGCCTTAGTAAGTTCGTGTATGTGTTTGTTTGGATTCTGCATAATGCCACCGATTCCATTGCTGTCAGTTTGTTATGCGGTGCTGGATACAGTTTTCTATTGTCCCTTTATTACTGAAGAATTGTACCAAAGTTAGGGTCTAGGGGCGTCGGATCCTCTATCGTAGTGTGCAAGGAAGCTCGGTGATTTGTGAAGTCTCGAGCTGCCTCATCCGCAAACTGGTTCCCGGTGACACCCTCGTGCCCAGGCGCCCAGATAATGGTTTGGGTGTATTCAATTGGAAAGTCTTTATGAGCTTTGGTTAGAATTCGGAAGACCTTTATACACATTATACCTTTATCGTAATTTCTTCGGTAGGGAGCATATCTTGTACCAAGCTCTGACTAAGCACGACAGTTCATTAGCTCTTCCATGTGCCTGTACTTCTTCACCGAGGCCAATCCTCTGAAGTTTTCTGGCGGTTGGTGTCTGTAGCAGGCGGTTAATCTGGGTGGTTACTTGCGCCTCAGCCAACTCATCAAATGTATTATGAAGTCCGAGCACTAAGAGCATCGCAGTTGAAGTGCTTTGTGGTAGTTTCTGCTTCATAGCAGGGACTACCACAATAGTAGCTGCTTTATACGCCATTCTTATTATTTTGTCTGCTTTTTCTTTCTCCTCTCTATTCATGTTGTCGCAGAGTAGCGAGTATGTTTGTCTGCTGCTGACTAAGCTCTTTACCAATAGAAGCACGTCTTTTTCTTTCAGTCCAGCAGGATTGTTCGTTATTCAGACTATCATACGGACAATTTGTTGAGCTGTTCGTTTAAGCATATGCAGTGTGTGGAGACATCGCTGATTGGACTGTAACCACATCCCTAAGATTCGAACGGTGGTTTTTTCTGGAATAATATTGCCGTCTAGCTTGACCTCAAGGCGGAGGCTCGGGTTTGTTCTTTGCTTTTTATTCTTGGAGAACCGAATGAGTTCCGACTTGTCTGCTGAGCACTGAAGTCCTCTATCTTTAGTATACTCTTCGATGGTTGTAGCTGCCAGTTGAAGCCGCTCTTCTTTTTCTGCCAAGCTACTCTTGGTTGTCCATATAGTGATGTCATCCGCATAGAAGGAGTGTCAGATGTCGGGAATATCTTCCAGTTTTTTGGCTGGACCAATCATGGCTATGTTGAAAAGAGTAGGCGAGATCACAGCGCCTTGTGGTGTGCCTTTGCTCGGTGGGTGGAAGACATTGGATTCGTCTTCTCCTAATCTGATAACAGCGGTTCTTTTAGTAAGAAAGTTCTTCACATATTTGTACGTCCTTTGACCGCAGTTTGTCGCTGCTAGCCCATCTACTATGGCCTTATGGCTTACGTTGTCGGAAGTGCCTTCTATGTCGATGGCCACGACAATGCTTTCTCCTGCTTTTGGAACATTTGTTAGTACTTCCTGCTTTAAAAGCAGAATGATGTCCTCTGTCGAAAGGTTCGAGCGGAAACCAAACGTGGTGTTTGGCAAGAAGTTATTTTGTTCAAGGTGCTATTAAGTCCGGTATTCATTAAGCTCTCAAACACTTAGCCTTGGCACGAGGTAAGAGTGATTGGCCTGAGGTTTTCTATTGCCAATTTTTTTCCTGGTTTGGGTATCATAATTATTACAGCATGTTTCTATTGCTGAGGTATAGTGCCATTCACCCAGTGTTTGTTAATGAAGTTTAGAAGCGCTGTTATCGCTTCGTCATTCATGTTGCGAATCATGGCATTGGTGATTTGATCCGCCCCAGGCACTGTGTTGCGTTTTATGCTGATGATTGCTGCTCTGACCTCGGCATGCGTGAAAGGTGCATCCAGTTCTGAGTTTGGAAGCCCAGAGTCTTTATCCTGGTAAGGGGCTGTGATGGCTCGGGCACCGATACACCTACTATAGATGTCTTGAAGGAGGTCATCTCGTGTGCTTGGATATGTGTGCAATAATGTTTCTAGAGATTTTTGTCCTTCGCGTTTAGTTTTCAGAAGGTCAATCATGGCTCTCAGGATAGTCCATGTCTTTGCTATTCCTATGGTTTCATTTAGTGAGTCGCAAAATTGTTCCCAGTTAGCTGTCACGAGTTGATTAGCGTACTGTTTGGCTTGCAGCGTTATTTGTTTAACTTTCGTTTTGAGTTTCTTGTTTCGCTTTCGCGTTTTCCATCTTTTAGTGAGGTTTTTTCTAGCTCCCCACAGGTGGAAAAGGTGAGCGTCTATTTCAGGTGTGTCATCTGTGCTGGCGACGGTTTTGGTGTGCATTTGCTTTTCATTTCGAATTACTTTGCACCACTCGTCCAAATCGTCTAAGGCAGTCACATGTGCTATTTGCGATTTTCTATATGCATGCCAGTCTGTAATTTTAGCTGTGCCGATGTGTTTGCGGATTCGGCCAGTGCGGATTGTGGTGCTTAGTATGTAATGATCACGGCCCAGGTTTTCAAGGGTGTTGCACCAGACCACGCTGTCGCAGTTTTGTACTATCGTCAAGTCTGGACTTGTGTCAATGGATACGCTGTTGCCTATTCTCGTTGGTATTACAGGGTCAGTTAACAGCGTCATTTCTCCAGTTTCTCTATTTGTATTGCGATATTCTTGCTTTTGGTGACTTGCATCTTATATGCCCAGCTTGCATGCCTGGCATTAAAGTCCCCAAGTGTGATTAATGGATTCCCTTTCGCCAGTTTTGCTGTCTCTTGAAAAAGCTTGTCGAAAGTTGCTCTCCTTTGTCTTGGGGGACCACAGATATTAAGTACGAAGGCCCTCTTTCCACGGCTTTCTTTGTAGGTTATTTCTGTTATGATATGCGGGATTTCCGCCTAGTCAATTGGCTGATGACATATTGCTGTAATTTAGTTATCGACTAACGTAGTAACTTTTAATTCTGCGTCCCCGGTGCTATAAGTTTCGTAGCCCTGTAATTTTGGTTGTGTTCCGGCTTCCTGGACTGCTATGACAGCAGGTGGATTTTGTTGCGACGCCACCAGCTGCAACAGTTGCCCTCTTTTTCGCTGGAAACCGCGGCAGTTACACTGTCATATTTCACACTTTTCTGACCGCTGCGTTTGATATTCAGCCATTATGCGTCTCCTGGTTTGTGACCGACAATCCGGGCCTGTTGTAAATTTTCTCAGCTTTTTCTCTGATGTTGATGGCTGTAGCATGCTTTCGCAAGGCTTTCGTGAATTCAATGTGTTGTGCCTAGATTTTTTTGTTTAGAATCTCAAACTTTCTATCTACCTTTATCATTACTTGCTCTATAACTGTCGGTATAATTTTCTTTAATGTTTCTTTCAGCATCGACGACGTAACCATTGAGTCGCCTCCTGCATTCGGTTGCGTCTGCAATTTCTGGCAACTCTGGGCGGGTATACAGTTTTGTTGCGGGTGCTGCGTTTGTTGCTTTTTTGGTTCCCTATTTTCGCGTTCTACGTCACCTATTCTCACGCGCATTATCTCTAATTTGCGTTCTCAGCGCATGAGTTGTGGTGTTTGGTGAGAGTGCAAGGAATATTTTGCTTCCCACCTCACCTGGTTCTTTGCTTTCTTTTTCTGCGCCTTCTTGCCCTTGTGCTGTTCTTGTTTCCTTGGGCCTGCTTGTGGTCACCATTCCTGGAGTTGGAGCAGTCTCGAGAGCCAGACTTGAATCGGGATGTACATCGAGACCTGGATCGGGAACTGGAACGGGCTCCACCTGGCAGTGCAGAGTCCTCGCGGACCGTGCTGAACCAGCGTCTTTTGAGTATGCCAGCGGTTTGTGGCGTGCTGTGTTGGTGCGACAGCAGCGACCGGCCCTTTGAGGGAGGCATTTGAGTTTTTTGGTGCACTCCGATGCCGCCGTGCGATGGCGTCCACCGCACAGGGCACATTCCGGATCGCAAGTGTGGTCATCAGGTGGATCTATTACGCGGCAGTTGCTGCACGCATTTGTCATTGGTGTGATACAAACATCCGTCCTATCTTCCTGGCTCTTGCAGAGTTTGCAGTACTGCCGTGTGGGTCGATAAGGCACGCACGGTGTTTCGCCACCGTAATAATACACGAAGCGCGGCAGTATTGGTCCAGCGAACGTGATCACTGCAGTTTGTGACTGTCCGAGCATGCGGGCTTGAACAATTGTCACTCCTTGAGTGCGCACTTGGAGATGGCTGATGAGTTCAGCTTCTGGCGATTCGCGTTTTAATCCGTGTACCACTCCTTTCAAGCATCCAGCAGAAGTGGATATGTAGGTGTTTACGGGATAGTTGGCGCCATTGATCTCCAGTGTCTTTATCTTGAAGATCTTTTCTGCTTCATCTTTGTACGAAGTGCTTGCAAAAATCACGTTTGATCCATTGCGAAGGCGCAGCAGAAATTTGTGGCTGTTACAGGCCTCCGGGTCATGGCTCACATGTTCTATCACTCGCGCAACCTGGTATGCTTTCAGTTCCTTCACAACTGACCCTGGTCTGGGCCGCATGATAACCTTCATATCGTTTTTGGGCAGCGGCGCCACACGCGTTCGTCGTCGGCCCCTTTCAGATGCTCTTCCGCGTCGCTCTTCTGCAAGCGCTCCAGCGCCGGAGCTCTTGCTCTCGGTTACGCCTCGAGCGACGCTGTCATCACTGGCTGCGCGTTCTTGTATCCTGGTGCGTTTTCGCTGTCGCAATGACATTTCTACCTGCCACTGACCATTGTTGGCTTCGTCGTTGCGTTTCTCCGCAGAGTCTTTTAGATGCGGAGCATCTAATACTCGAGGCTTGTAGTGCGGCGCCGTCCGCAAGCTTCCTCCTCCTTCTTCCACCATCTGTGCATCCCTTCCTCCTCTACACACCGCGCGCGCTTCACTCCTCCACCATCTGTGCACCCTTCCTCCTCTACACACCGCGTGCGCTTCTCCTCTTCACGAACATTCGCTAGCTGTATAATGTAGCGCGCATGCGCCGTCACGCTTCGAGAACATCGGCAGCTGATGCGCGCGCATGCGCCGTCGCGCTTCGAGAACATCGGCAGCTGACGCGCGCGCATGCGCCGTTGCGCTTCTCCCCCTTCTCGAACATTCGACAGCTGACAGTGCATGCGCCGTCGCGCTGTATATATACTCAAGGTCGGCGCGCGCTCGCTCAGTTGCCGCTCGTCGGTTGGTTTGCACGGCGCGTCGACGTCCAAGGTCACGGTGAAATGAATTCCAACGAATCCACACACAATGATCGACGTCCCTTCGACCAGCGCCGCTCTTTCGCATACGTGTGTACGTGTTCACTCATTTAACACCCCCTCCTACAACCACGTTAACCAATTTAGCCATCGACTCAAGTAAGTCGCAATTTAACACCCCATTTCACAACCACGTTAACCAATTTAGCCATCGACCCAAGTAAGTCGCACTTTAACACCCCGTTAGCCAATTATATGCTCCGCATCCTCTTCAGTGTTCCCCCGAGGGAAGCTGCGGGCAATTTTTTTTCCTCGTTCTCGGCATCGCTAGTAGATTCCCTTTGTAGCACCTCGTCAGGTGAAAGGAAATGTTCGTTAGCATCAACCGCAGAGCTCACTTGCGTTTCTATGTCTTGGTCATCCGTGTCCAAAAGGGCCTGGGCCAGTTCCGGATCGTTGTCCGTTGGGTTTTGGGTAGGTGCAGCACGACGCGTGGGTCGAGAGCTGGCTGCCAGGACTCCTCGTTCCGCTTCGCCGCGAGGCTTAGCGTGGCGGGTTGGCATGTTCTGCCGAAGGTCTTCACTTCTCAGAGAAAACCGGGATCGCTTGTCCAAAAAGGTGGTGTCATCGTGTGCCTGACATCTTCCTGCACAATTCCTGTAGTTTCACTGGTAGTCACATGATTTTAACCACTCTTAGGCACGATGATAGATGGAGCCGATGTGAACGCGTGTGCCCCCCTCGGCACCACCTGGCGGTCCCCTGAGCTGCATAGTTTTCGTTTGTTTTCATGAGATTTGGTGAAGTGAGGTGTTCCTGACCGTACGTTTCCTATCCCTGAACTTCCACTTTATGAGTCATCAATAGCTCCTATTTCACAACATCAACCATAAATTGGTGTTGTTTCCTAGAAAAAAGTGTGCAGAATGCACTATTTAGCCTGAAAAATCAGAAAGATTGCTCTAGAATTTTTGAAACCCAGCAATCCGTTTCTTCTAATAAGCGGAAAGTGCTGAAGAGATTTCGCATATTCAAATGAGTTAACCGTTCTATTCCTATGCTGAGACCTGATGAGGAAAAAGTTTAATCCACATTTGAGCCCTATAGCTACCAAAAGAAAAGTACGAAGTTAGATCTCGGTAAGTTATCAAACGTTGCATCTTCAGAAAAGCATGTAACATTGAAACATAGAAAGCTTGTCTGTATGAAAAAACCTTGCTACTTCAATATACTTCTGCGTTTACATAAAATGTCATGTGTATTTAAATTTTGTGACGTTCATGAAATTTTCGCGCGAAATTAAAAGGTCAGAAACCACACGATGTTAGCCAAAAAAAACACAAGTTAATGTGCAATTTTCTGTAGTTTACTTTATAGTGAAGGTCGTTGCGCTCGAGTTTTTCATGTTCGAGCTGTGCGGTAATGCTTCTGCGCATCACAAACGCGATGCCTTACAGACACTGACTAAATACCGCTAGCCACTAAAAGTCAAGGTAAAAAGTATGCAGTGTATATGTAAACTGCTAGCGTAAGTTGTATAGAAGGTTATATATCCAGCAGTAGCCGGCTCGTTACCGTCATCACCATCTACGTATGCAGGGGGTGACTGCCACCAAACAAAAAAAAATAAATAAACAAAATATGATGTCACAACCGCAATCGATATCTACGTCGTGCACTTGCCCTACATGGCGCAAAATTAAAATTTTTCTTAATTGCTTGACTTTTACGTGGGTTTTAAATACCCAATTTTATTGCCCCTTACAGCTCGCTTATTGTGTGTGCGAGAGAAAAAAAAGACCAACAAGAAAGATTAAGAAGCAAAGTTGTTTTAATGGCCAAAGAGTGTACTTGGCCCCGCCGCGGTGGTCTAGTGGCTAAGGTACTCGGCTGCTGACCCGCAGGGCGCGGGTTCGAATCCCGGCTGCGGCGGCTGCATTTCCGATGGAGGCGGAAATGTTGTAGGCCCGTGTGCTCAGATTTGGGTGCACGTTAAAGAACCCCAGGTGGTCTAAATTTCCGGAGCCCTCCACTACGGCGTCTCTCATAATCATATAGTGGTTTTGGGACGTTAAACTCCACATATCAAATCAAAGAGTGTACTTGCAACATACAACGAAAACTTTGTGACACAACTGTTCACGAGTACAACTACGGCGCGTTTGCGATCCATGCGATCCATGTTGTGATTTCATAACAGTTTCGCTGTAAAAGGAAGAAGGAAACAGTTAGTCTAAAGAATGGTGTGAATGTTGAATAGCCAGACCACTGTCTCGTGGCGGCGCAACGTGGTGGCTGTACTTCTTCCTCAAAGCTTAACAAAGTGTGTTTATGTCGGGCAGTGGTACAACATATTGGTACTTCTTAGGCGGAAGTAAGTTTGTAGAGTTGTTTTTAAAACGCGATGTGAAGATCCAATAAAAGTACTAACACATCAAGGCTTAAAAAGGGCACTAAAGAAAAACAATGATTGGGTTCAGATTGATAAGCTTCCCTGTTAGAACTGTCATGCACCAAGTTTCACTACCAAAAGTTCATAATTAGGGGAGAAATTCAGGTTCAGGTTTCGTTTTTAAATATCACGCCGAAACCGTCGCACGCAGCGCAAGAAACTTCAAAATGTATGTTTCGTTGTTTCGTGACATTGCTTGGATGAAATTATTCGAAACATTGTATTCTAGGCCTATGGCACCCACAGATGGCAGTGTACTTCAACAGTTTAATTGATAGGAAGCTACAAAGGACACAGTAGACATCTTCAAAAATTACGACGTCCCGGTGTTTGGTGCGAAAATCTCAATGACGGCATGTCCACTTTTTTTCGCGCGTTTTCTCGCTTACCAAAAACCGCCCGGTGATAACAGCGGCGTTTTATGAATGTCAATTCTAATAATATGCGAAAAATGGTTTCGCTTATTAGTGTCCTTTCAACAAATAGTAGTTAATTAAAAAGAGGTAGAGAACGTATAGAAAAACTTGCATATCATACAATTGCGTTAGTCCGACATAGGGCATGCCGCCAGCTTTGCAGCGTAGCGTTGCTGGCTTATTGTTAACATTTTTTTTAAAAGTCACCAAGGGCTTTTCATAAGGACTTCAGCGATTCCCAGTTCAAAGCGAACCTTTGTTTTCAAGGCAGAAAAGTTCAACTTGAAAAAAAGTAAAACAAGAAAATTCGCAATTCTTGAGTAGCATCTCTTTAACAACACTGATAAGAAACGTGGCTTCTAATTCTCAAGATTATTTCATTTTGCTGCGACATGGAAGGCGCACGTGAAGAGTGTCTATAGAGGCGTTTGCCTAAAGGGTCACTGCATTAGGTTTTCATCATAATCAGAAAGCGCGGCCGATGGGTAGTCGAGGCTCATTATAGCACCAACTATCAGTCATATATGAATGGAGTACATGCGGCAATGAAAGGACTGGTTGAACACGCTTCCTCCGCTCTCATCGGATTCCGAGATGGAACGATGCGAACATTTCATGGGCGCGTGGACACGGTCATTGGCTCATTTCAGCATTCGCGTGTGGCAAATGTTCTATAGTGATATAATTTTGTATTAGAGATTTACACAAACGCATTCGTGATTAGGTCCAAACTGAACTATCGCTTTCGAAAAGAAAATTTAGTGAGAGCATTCAGGATTGTATGCGCACTAACTTATATTCTTGCCCCTTCGTCGTCATCTCCGTTCATTGTGCAACCTTCACCGCGCCTCTTAGTACTAAAGGTGAGAAATAGGTATTAAACTGAGATACTGATCCCTGTACCTCCATTACGCCCCGTGTATGGTTTCTCTTACTGCGCACCCTTTTTACCTCTGTAATGTATCTTAGTCAAATAACACTCAGTGATGTGATAACTCGTTTTTCCCGTCTATTTTGCGGGCAGAATCGAAGGTACAGAGGACATTCCTTTGTGAAAAAATTGTAAAAATGGATATCTGCAACAACCGACCTTTCTGAAGGGGACTTATTTTCTTCAAGGCGACAGGCCTGAAAAAGTCTTGTCTACTGGTGAAAATCCTGACTCCAGGGCACCTCCTGTTCACGAATGTTTCATTAAAAGGTTCTATTTTCGCTTGACAATCTGCCTGGTTTATGGGTGACCTTTTTGTAACAATAGCTGTTTCGCACCCGACTTCTCATGCTATTCTTTCCTCTGATCTTACAATCAAGCACTGCGCATTATTGCTATATTCTTGAATAATGCATATGTATGCAATATTCTGCAGGCTATGACTTATACCTTCTTCTTTGTGATGCAGAAGCTTGTCTTACAATTTATCTCTACCTTCTCTGAAACAAATGACCAATTAATGAAAGCTGCGACGAAGAGTAACAGGAGACTTGATGTGTAAGAATAATGAGGTTATATGAGCATTTCAAGACATGCACTGGCAGAAATGGCAGTAGAAAGTCGAACAAAACTTGATTTATTATAAGAATAAACCGATATAAATTTTTCAAATGCTTTCAAACCTCTGAAGTATTTCTTCGAATGTTCGAATGTGTCCTATTAAGAGTAATGTACTGTTCGGAAATAATAAACAATTAAAAATTCATTGAATATGAGCCTACACTCTTGTTCAATTCCTGGTCAAGTTCTGGGTATATCCAAAAAACCAGCCGAAAAATGTCCGGTTTTCTGGCTGCAGCCAGCCCCTTTACCAGGACCTTACTAACAATGTAGCTTCGGGGAATGGAAAATAGAGGACTTAGAGAGAGCATTGTTTTTCCATGACTGGCAGTCATCTTCGGTCCTATTCGAGCAGTTTCAATGGGAAATTTAACGAGGCCAGATTTCTTTCTAATGTCTCAACAACCTTAATTTTGCGCATGTTCTGCTGCTGAGTAGTGCTGATAAGTATACCATTTAAGTTTGAAGCAGTAAGGTGATTTTTAAGGCACGCTTTACAGGAAACTTTGGTATAATTTCCACCCGGTGGGGTTAGCTAAAGCGCTGTTCGAGCCCCTCATGGCATACATGTTGCATATTGCGTCCTGAAGTGCACAATTTTCCGGACGGCATGATGTTAAATTATTGTTTTTTGTGCTTTAGTCAGGTATGCGTATAAGTGCACAAGGTTTAGTACTTCGACACGCGACCTTTCATCACGAGCACAAAGCCCATTTGAGACCTGGAATCAACCCTCTCTTGCTAACCAAAAGCAAGGTCGTCTGCCGAGCATGGGCTTGGTAACACTCTATTCTTTCTCTCTCGTTATTTTTATCTCTATTTATGCTCCCGGTCATCTTAGCCTTATATGTTACAGCATCAGTCGCCTTGTCTGTCTTTTACTCCTTTTTAGCACTGTGACCAGCTATCGATCCACTTTTGTTGGAATGTTTATTTTGACGGAGGTTTTACTTTTCCAGTGATCCGAAAGTTGTCAAGATATACAGCGTGCGATCGTCCTATACAATATGTGCTGTATTTTGTTTTGTTTCTACGCTGAGCTGCGTCAAGTTGAACCATCCTGCTTTCAAAAGAGTGACAACCCGATCGATAGCGGATTTCTCGTTAAGGCTTCAAAAGATGCACTCCCCCTCCCCTTCCTCACCTCGACTCGCTATCCTGCGGAAGGTTCGGTGAAGAGCTTGACCTTAGCTTATCGGGAGCTTCTCAATTCTCTTACGACATAATTCCACAAAAGCTAGCCTTTTCGTAACAACTTTATCTTCACGTTAGGATATCCTTTGAACTCATAACTAGTTTATAAAAAATATTTCGCCCATGTGGATGCTTAACTTGCTGCAAGACGCCCAAAGCGTCAGACTGAAAGATCCGAATTCTATTATTGCTAGCATGTCCGTTTTCGTATTCAAAGTAGAACGTGTCTGCGTTGTGCACATGCATAAAGGCTCTGAATTTAGATCCCATTACTGCACCGTCATCTGGTCGAGGCAGTATATAAAATGAACGATTTAATTTTTTGCAGTTTGCTAGCATTTGTTGTGTTACATTCTTTCTTTAAAAATTCAGCATGCGTTATCACGGGCTGGCGGTCTGAGAAATCCCTTTAATCAATCCGTGGAACAGTCTGTGTTTTATTTTTCATCAGCTGTTTGCTCACTACAGTAATTTGTGCTGCGAAAGTGCCCTAAAGCTTGGAAATATTTGTTATGTAACAAAGCTGATCTTATGTACGTAAAAAGAAAGTTCTGCGTGGGTGGTGCACCGATGTCTCGGGGTATTATTTTCATTGCACATCACTGCAATTGCCCGTAAGATGAGAAAACTCAGGACGATGTCTTTATGATCAACTACATTGTTAAGCTCATCGAAGTATGTGCCAAAAAAGGACGTTATCTTTACCAGAAAAACATGTTTACTTTCCCCAAACTGACAATATACAGCGTTGGTTGCTTAAACGTATCCGCCTTCTTGCAGTATTGTGTTTGCTCTTTAGTAGATTTTTATAATAAATTTTTTGCTCTTGGTAAGTGTAGGACTTAAAACTTCTACAATGACGCTCACTTGCACACAATCTTGACCCACATTCTCAGCCAGAAGTTCATTTCGTGAAATTACCCTTCTACGCGCACAACGCTTAAACAAGGCTGTCATGAACAGCGACTCTCTTGGCATGTTTTAGAGCTCACTACAAAAGTTATAGCTGAGCAGTTTTTTTTCACTGCCAGGGAACGACCATCTTTTACAAAAGGCTACATGGGCCATCCTAACCGAGTTAATACAAAGTTTCTAATCCAGCTAATTTATTGCTGCTTTTAAGTGCTTTTGATAAATTTGCAGTACTGTTTTCTCTAATCTGAAACGACAACGAACGATACGAAAGAAAAAAATGGCGTAAAACAACTTTATTATCCTTTGTTACTGCTCATGAAAAATGTCCGAAATAACAAATTCAAGAAGAAAAAATATCTCTACGTTGGCAACTCGGCTCTCTGATTTGCGCTTGCTTACTTAGCGGCCATCAAAAATATAGTTCAAGCGTATTGCCAACCAAACAACACTTTAGGCACATGGGTATTCCGGACAAAACGCCATTTATCCGTTACAAAACAGCGTTGCGTGCCTGCAGGCATTCCTCCCACTCATTCATTTGTTCGTATCACTTCAGTTGTTTTTGTTTTCCCTCTGAAGCATCATGACTCTCTTGAAGGCACACTCGCAGCTGAGGTGCGAGTCAAAAATAAAGAAATACTGCTGTTGATAAGAAAAACACCTCTTTAGAAGCATCTGCGATGCTCAAGGATACAGTAAATGTGAAAAACTGCAATGAGAGTGTGAGGAACTGCGTAAAAGCGAAGCTCGTATCCAGCGCGGCCAACGCAACTTGTGACGTCGGCGAGCTGCCTGGGCTGCCGACTCCAAAGTGCGGGTCACGTCCCGCGCTCAGAATCACTCCGGATGGACTAATAGTATAGAGAAGAGACCGACGAGACTGGGACACCGTACGTGCCCGCCCACGCACTCGCGGACACACAAACAATGAGGGTTGCGGCAAGAAGCGCGCGGTTGAGAGATGGTGTGTGGATCTTCAACGAAGAACTTCTTCGTGGCCTAAACAAAGAAAAAGAGTAGAATCGCGAGAACGTCAAAAAAGAAAAAGAAACACACACGCTCTGCTATAGGCAGCCACTCGAGAATAGTCGTCCTGAAGCCTGCTTGAGCCTAAGCGTAGGTCCTTGGGCGGTTGCATCATCCCTGGGAAGGAGATCACCGGCGCTCCATTCGTATCTCGCAGGAAGCGGCGCAATTTGCTACGGCTTGCTTGACACGACTAGAATCGCCATGGGTTTCAAAGGGCTCTCCTGCGGCATCCTTCGCGTTCCCTTTTTACTTTTTCCACACTGAAGCCTATATATATGATTCCGCGTCTGCCTCTGCCTTCGGGCAACGAGAAATAACTACTTAAGGACGGGCTTAAAGTCAAATGGCGCACATTGGAGGTACTCTCCTCGGCAACGAGATGCGTATTAGATTTTAAAAAGGCGAAAGTGCGGTTGCGTATCGGTCCATACTTCAAATTGGAGTGTCCCTTGCACCGTTATTGATGGCATGCATGTGATGCCTCGATTCTCTATATAATGTACATAAAATACAGCAGCAATTCCACCTAGATTCATTACCGTAAACACCGACTATTTTGCGATGAAGAGCATCCGTTAAGCATTGCCACTGTCAGTTGCTCAGAGACTTCTGATAACCATCCTCTTTTGCCTGAGGAAAACGCGTACCACTGAAAAATATTTTTTTATTCTTTAGAAGATAACTTTGCCAAGCATACCATGCTCATTACTTTGAATTTTACAAAGCGTATTGACGCTTTGTAAAACAAGCGTACAAGCGGATTGTTGCAAGCCAAGTGTCTCAGTCATTTCGGCAACCATCTCGAACACATTAAACAAATTGCACTGAATTCTCGCATTGAAGGAAGTCAATCGGTGGAATACTCCAGAGATAAAAAAAATGTTTCGTGGTAGCCTTCTCAATTTCCTACAATGTCGTCCAAGGGCTGTTTTTAGTAAACTTGTTCCAAGAGTATCGCTAATCGTTTAAATACCGCCTTCAGTTGACATAGTAGGAAAAGGTGTTTAAAGCTGAATTTTAATACTTCAATTTTCCTGTTATCTATGCCTTTAGGATAATTCCCCGGTTTCTCTACGTTGCATTTTCTCCATGGCCACATTTTGGCATGTGCGATAATCTGAATAATGTGTACTTACTTACTCTACTGAAGGTATATTTTGCGGAAAAATATTTTCAAACCACTGAGGTTTCCTGAATTTACGAGAAAATTTATAATGTGACAACTAGAGTGCCATTGACAATGACAATGACAATGGCTTTATTTTCGCATCAATACAATGAATGATACGACGGGGCGGGTGGACAAAGCTGTCGTTTGGACAGCTTGACGAGGCCGCTGGCCCCTTCATTGGCGCTTACCAGCAGCGATGCAACAACAAGAAACCAACATAAATCAGCATTACATAATACAAGACATATAGAAAAAGAAAGAAAACAGTAATGTCTAAGTTTACAAAATTGCAATCCTTTGCAGAGACAACGAAAAAGAAAACAGAAAAGGAAGAAGAAAAATACCGCCTTACAATAACGTTCTTCCTACGTGATCCTAATTATTTGTGCGCACGAGATTTAGAAATGAGAGACACCAGAAGAATGCTTTTCAAGAATTATTTGTCTTGAGTTCAAAGTAACTGTGTATGGCTTTAAAAGACAAAATCTCTAATTGTATCCCTGCACAAATTAATCTGTTTATTAATCTTGGTAAGTTGTTTCCGAGTGTTTGTTTTCCATATATTGTTCGCACTATCGGTATTTTCTAGTGCTTCCTTTTACGTGTTGCATTTACAGGGGTGTTTTCTTGTAACCTGGAAAGGCGCTTAAGAAAATCTGACCTGGTTTTTAACTCTTGTTTATACGCCTTACACAAACGGTAATCATATAGTGTTGTGGCTGGAAGTATCCTATATTTTAAGAAATACTCACGTGTGTGGAAATGTCTTGGGACATTTTCAGTTGTGCGTATGAACTTTTTTGTAGGACGTATATTCTGTGCAGATTTCCTTGTGTAGTAGTGCCCCAAACTAAATGACAATAGTTCAGTCTGGATCGAAACAAACTTAAAAATTAGCATCATAATGTTCTGTGACAGTATATTACGATTGTGGCAGACAATACTAGTCATTTGAGAGAGCTTTGTTACTAGGCAATTGACATGTGCATCCCAGCATAATGTTTTTTAAAAGACGATGCCTAATGTTTTCAACTGGATACGAGGGCGATAGGTGAGGAATTTACTGTTGAAGTTTTATTACCAATAATTTTTTTTATTTTCACTGCGAAATAACATAGCTTTTGTTTTATTTGTATTTGATTTGAAACTGTTTTGAGATGCACATTCGTGTAACTTTTGTAAGGTTAAGTTGCCTTCATCTAATAATTCATCAGCTAAATTCAATATTAAAAAGATGCTAGTGTCATCAGCGTAATTTATAAATTTTGCTTGAAGGTTTATGGCTATAATATCAATAATATAGAGATTAAAAAGGAATGGGCCTAAGATACTGCCTTGTGGCACACCTGAAGGCATGGCAAGGGCACCAGAGAGATCCTGGTTTATGTCGACTCGCTGAATACGATGTTGTAGATGGGATGTTATGAGTACTGCCGCCTTGCCGCGGTAGCCATAGCGTAACGCTTTCTCTAATAGGAGGGTATTATTTATATGATCGAATGTTTTAGTGAAGTCAACGAAAATTCCTAGGACTAATTTACGTTGATTAGGTGCTGTTAATATTAAGTCTTTTTGAGCCAATCACACCAGTTCAGTGCTAAGACCTTTGCGGAAATCAAATTGTAACGGTGTTATAAAGTTATGTTTTTCTTCAAATTCAGTAAATCGAGTCAAAATTATTTTTTCTAGTACTTTTGAAAATACCTGAAGAATAGATATAGGGCGATAGAAAAATGATCCGACTCTGTGTATGTTGAAATTATTTAGTTGGCTTTTGTTTTCGCTTCGGTTGATCAACAGCTACCTCACTAGTCATCAAATTCAAATAAGTGCATTGAAAACTAACAACATGACAGCTCGGTGCTTTGATTTCTTACCCTATGAATATATTGCAGTCATTATCTTGTTTAATTCCCGGAAGCTAACTACATGAAAAAAGCTTGTCAGAGTGTCGATGACACCAATTTGTGACAATACGCAGCACTGCGATTTCACTTGTATAAGGTTCATGTAATAGAATCGTAGGGAGACGGAATCCAGGAAATCGACTATGAAACAGTCTTCTTCTTTGGCACATCCACATTTTAAGCAGAATTTATAACTGTGAAGCACGCCTAACTAATTTGATAAGCAATTTTTAATCGAAAACCAACAGAAGTAGTGTGGATTTAAAAATATAACTGTAAAATGCGTGTCAAGTATCTGAAGTTATGCAAACTGTCGTGCACTGGCAGATACTTGGAAATGTAGTGTACTCTGTTACATTATGCTAGATTATTTAATGATTCAATCTATCAGTTGATCACAATTTCCTTTTATTCACTGCAGTTCAGTACTTGTTCTAGATGATACTCCAGAAGATGCGTTCAAATAAGTGCCACGACTGTCTGGCGAGAGCCATTTTTATATACGCGTTCCGTACAGAAGTAATCATCAAGTCGACAGAAAATTCTGCGTTGGCGCGGAGTTTGAAATTTGTTTTTGTTTTTTGATAAAGCATTGAACACGTACCCCGCAGGCCCATAGCACGCCTTGACGCCGTGGATAGCGCGGCGGGAGTGCCCACGCCCCCATACAAAGCTGCAGCCCATTGGAGGCTCAAAAAGGAACGATGAGGCGAACTGAGTCCCTGCTACCACGTTCCTGTCATCCCCATTTTCTGCAGTGAGGAATCCACCGACGCGTTTTTATTTATGCGCGCCTATTTGTTTCGACTCTTCCTTTGTTTTACCAAATTCGCAAGTCGCCACAAAACCAGGCCAGCAGCTAGCTTTTTCCTCGACTCTGCCAGAGCGGCGTTCAATCATCTGGAGCGTGCCAACAGGGAAACGCGACACCGTCCCGAAAATGAACACATTGCCCTATTTCTTTTCAACTTGTTTTCTCATTTTTTTTCATGGCTTTTTTGTCTTTCGTTTACTATTACACTATTTCGAAGTATTTTTCTCACCTCCGACGTTTGCCTTGTGTGCATGTGTCTACTCTGAAGCGTTCCGCTATCAACTTCGTTGTCTTGAACTGGTCTCGCTCACCTTGCACTTGGACAACCATGGGCAGCGATTTCTTCGGCAAAGCCTTAAAGTCGTAGTGTTTACATTTCCTTTCCATGGACACAAGGTACAATTTTTGTCATCTTGAAGAGCAGAAGCTGGGAGTTTCTTCTATTTCCGAAAAATAGAGCGAAAAACGACCCCGAAGACAAAAGTGTGAAGAAAGACAAAAATGAAAAGTTACCTCAAGACTGAATTGTTGTCTCGAGAGAAACTCAAGCCCATCTTCCTTCCAGAAAGCGTTGGCAGTAGAATTAGGAAGGAAGAAAAAAATAACACCTAATGTTTCGTTGAAGCTGCCTCCAGCGTGGATTTACTCTGTCGGCTCGAAAAATCTTCCCGTTCTTTAGGCACCGGAGGTTTCTCTTACAGTAAGTACTTCAGCAATGGAAGATTTGCGTTGTTCGTGGGTTGTCAGACCTTGGAACAAAATGGCTTCTTCGCACAAAGATCTTGTGTTGGATAAGGACACCACGGGAGTATGGCAACACTTTCTCGATTGCCTGGAGAAAGATTTTAAAGCGCGCAATAACAAGCTTTTATATTGAAACCACGAAGCCTTGGAAAATATTCGAACTTCTCCGCAGGGGTTCCACATCATCATCATCATCAGCCTGACGACGTCCACGTCAGGACAAAGGCCTCTCCCATGTTCCGCCAGTTAACTTGGTCCTGTGCTTGCTGCTGCCATTTTGATACACGCAAACTTCTTAATCTCATCTGCCCACCTAACCTTCTGTCTCCCCCTAGCCCGCTTCCCTTCTTGGGAATCCAGTTAGTTACCCTTAATGACTAGCGGTTATCCTGTCTACGCGCTACATTCCCGGCCCATGTCCATTTCCTCTTCTTTATTTCAACTATGATATCTTTAACCCCCGTTTGTCCCCTAATCCACTCTGCTATCTTCTTGTCTCTTAAGGTTACACCTACCATTTTTCTTTCCATTGCTCGCTGCGTCGTCCTCAATTTAAGCTGAACCCTCCTTGTAAGTCTCCAAGTTTCTGCTCCGTAGCTAAGTACCGACAAGATACAGCTGTCATATACCTTCCTTTTGAGAGATAGTGGCAATCTACCTGTCATAATTTGAGAGTGCTTGCCGAATGTCCTCCACCCCATTCTTATTCTTCTAGTTACTTCAATCTCGTGGTTCGGCTCTGCGGTTATTACCTGCCCTAAGTAGACATAGTCTTTTACAACTTCAAGTGCACTATTACCTATTTCGAAGCGCTGCTCCTTTCCGAGGTTGTTGTACATTACCTTCGTTTTCTGCAGATTAATTTTAAGACCCACCTTTCTGCTCACCTTGTCTAACTCCGTAATCATAGGTTGCAATTCGCCCCCTCAGTTACTCAGCAATGCAATGTCATCGGAGAAGCGCAGGTTACTAAGGTATTCTCCATTAACTCTTATTCCTAACTGTTCCCATTCTAGGCTTCTGAAAACCTCCTGTAAGCACGGGGTAAATATCATTGAGGAGATTGTGTCCCCCTGCCTTACACCCTTCTTGATTGGTATTCTGTTGCTTTCTTTATGAAGCACTATGGTAGCAGTTGATCCCCTGTAGATTTCTTTCAGAATATTTATATATACTTCATCTACGGCCTGATTCCGCAGTGTCTGCACGACGGCTGATATTTCTACTGAATCAAACGCCTTTTCGTAATCTATGAAGGCTATGCATAGTGGTAGGTTATACTCTGAGCATTTCTATATTACCTGATTGATAGTGTGAATGTGCTCGATTGTTGAGTAGCCTGTTCGAAATCATGCTTGTTCCTTTGGTTGATTGAATTCTAATGTTTTCTTTACTCTGTTAGCAATTACCTTGGTAAATAGCTTTTATACTACAGAGAGAATGCTGATCGGCCTGTAATTCTTCAAGTCCTTGTCATCTCCTTTCTTATGTATTAAGATGATGTTAGCGTTCTTCCAAGACTCTGGTACTCTTCCCATCAGGAGACACCTCGCAAACAGGGTGGCTAGTTTTTCTAACACATTCTGTCCTAAATCTTTCAGCAGATATGATGTTACCTGATCCTCACCAGCAGCTTTGCCTCTTTGCATGCTCTCCAAAGCTTTTCTGACTTCTTCTATCATTACTGGTGGGGTGTCATCTGGGTTACTGCTAATTCTTATAGTATCCACAACAGGTACCTAAAGAAAACGCGAATAAATTTTCGTTTTTCTTTTCGCGCATGGTGACAACAGTACACATTAGAAATGCAGAGAAGACGAAAAAAATTAACCATAATTCTACCGAAATACAGAGATTTATATGTAAACTTACGTAATTTATGTAGTGCTTCTTAAAGCCACATGTATTATGCATAGACATCTTTCCTGGGCTCTAGTGGTAAGGAGCGTGTTGTGCAAAAAGTTGGACACATTAAGAAAGTAGTTAGTGATTCGCGTTCTAAAAAACTTTTTGTGTTTGTCACCCATCATCTTTTGTTTGTAGGCACCAGGCTCATTTTGGCATCGTAAAGTGCCGCTATAATGGCGAAATTCCACCGCGGTAGCAATGATGAAAACTTTGAAAAGGATGGCTTTACTTATTCTTACTTTTTTGACTTTATTTAAGCTTGTGTGAGGCAAAGCCATTTAGAGACACTGTGAGCGTCGCACGCCATTTCCCTAGCACGCGCGCACATTTTACAGAGCCACCGTTTACGCAACTGCAGGTGCGACAGATAAAAATATATGTTTTTCCCCATAGCGAGCTCTTATATAACACTTTTTGTATTATTTTTTGGAGTACGCATTACTTTTTGCCAGTTGGAGTCCAGCATGCGCAATCAGAGAGCAAACAAAATGAGTGTGGTTGCCTCTTATCTTTCCTGTGCACACCGTCAGAAGTCGCCGAAATACAGTGTCTTTATGACCGTTTGCCACTATCATCACCAACAAACGGAATCGCTCGGTGACGTCAGTTGTTAGCTTTGCGCTCAGAAAGCGTGGTGCGCAACAAAATGCCGCGATATACTTATTTTCAGGAACGCTGTTTTTCAGCGCGTTATCTTAGCATAGTCAGCTTCTCTTCACCCACTTTATCCCAGGCGCACCATTCAAGGCAAACGGGAATCATGAATAGCCGCAATGATAGGAGCAAAGAGTTCGTGTATATCTTATGCCCATTTGCATAATAAAGGCGGCAAAGTTTAAACGCGGTCGTTTATGCAGTACTAAGAGAGTGGAACAACCGAGCTGTGTTTTGTATTATATTCGACCCACCACCGTTTGACGATTTCTGAGCCATCAGTGCGTACAGCCCGAAAGCTTGCTAGTAAGTAACGGCCGACTTTATTGTATTGTCATGGCCGCTAGACCAAAAAAAAAACTAAGTAGGGCCTGCTGCGTGCTGCCGAAGTGGTGGGATGGGCCTAGTTCACCTCGCTCTCGCTCTTGCGCCACCGCTGCTCCCAGAAAAAATACTTTCACACGCGTTTTTTAGAAGGACAGTAGGCCGTAAATAACGCATTTTCAGCTGCACATCACTGGTTCAATTTTGAATCGTTATTAGGGGTACCTATTGCACCACATAAGTGAACAGTTTGCCCTAGGAGGGCCAATAACTCGTAGAACACAGGCTTCAATGTATGCTGCCCGTTTGCTTTACCTGAACTGTAAGGAAGAGTTCTATTGCGGAAATGTTTGTTAGCAGCTTCACTTCTTCCTTCAAAACGTAGCAGTCAGTTATGCAAGCACTGACGAGAGTGACCAGGCCTTTTGTTGTGAAATTTGATTTTCCTCTATGCATCTGTTACAGGCAATATGACATCCATGGCCGGTTAAGTGGGTTAGTATATATGATTCAGTTAACAAATAAGATGCACGTAAGTTTTGTTATTTATTGCGTCATCAGCTGGATCCATCCCCGGTGTTTCTTAGACTGGGTGTTGTTCTTCTGCAGGTAGTGAGGATAACCTTGAAACACAGTAGGAACCGCCTTTGGATGCAAAAGCCTATTAATAAAGTCCTTTTATAGTTGTCTGAGTAAATTAGGAGCACACGACCAACCACTCACTCTTCTATCACTTGCTTCCTCTCACTGACAGCCTTCGCCGAGAAATATTCTTCAGCCGAGCATCCCCATGCTGTAAATGGCATGGAAATTTATGGTACTGCAAGGTAATGTTTCTTCCCACGTTTCACTTGCACAGCGGCACACGGATTCACGGAATCACACCGCTAGGAAAGACTATCTGCTGAAAACGCGCACAAAATAAACAATGCTCACTAGTGAGTGAGTGAGTGAGTGAGTGAGTGAGTGAGTAAACTTTATTTAACCAGTGGGTTGAGGCACACTAGCACAGAAAACATTTGCCTAGCTGCCCACACACACGGTCACACAAAGTAGTTGGCATGCACCAACAAACCACACGACAAAGCAACAAACGCTCATAAATCCTGCGGCTTCACAAAGTCATTGCTCCATAGTGAAGCAATAATGTTTTGCCGTTCCCTGACGATCTTCGGCCAGAAATATTAAATGCAAAGCATTTCTTAGCGAACTTCGCTGACTTTGAGCGCATGTATCTATCTAGTCGCCTACGACTTTTAGCTCTTCTGACCGTTTTGATAATGGTATCGATACCAAGCTTGGTATAATATGTCTCTTTGAAGAACATATTTGACTTGTCATAGCATGAAAATCATGATATGTGTGTCAAGAATAACACGATTTATATTTTATGACTCTGCAGCTCATGCGGTGGTTTGTTCACATGGCATGTTGCAAAAGTGCGGTGGTATGACTCAATTGCATGGTGAACACAAGTGACAGACCCTAACATGAAAATTATGTCATGCGTGCCATGTAACAGCATGACTACATGCCATGCTCATGATGCCCTCGCAGCCATTCCGCTAGCGTCGCATATACCAAATTTGGTGTTACAGTACGTGAATGGATGACGAAGGTATGTGACTGGTGCAAACATGATAATCATGAGATGCGTGCTATGTAACAACATGAGAGCATGCCACGCTCATGATGCGCTGGCGGCTGTTTTGCTAGCTTCACTTATACCAATAGTGGTATTACGGGACGTAAATGGATGACGACAGTATGATACTGGTGCAAATAGGATAAATATGAGATGCATGCCATGTAACAACCTGACTACATGCTACGCTCATGAAGTGCTCGCGGTCATTTCGCTAGCTTCACACGTACCAAACTTGGTATTACGTGACACGAACGGGCGACACAGAAAAATGACACTTCCAAGCATGATAATCCAGACATACGTGTCATGACAACATGACTACATGCCACGATGATGATGCGCTACCGGCCATTTCACTAGCTTCACAAAAGCCTAGTTCGGTATGACGTGACGCCAATATATGACGTAGGTATGTGAATGTTGCAAACATGATAATCATAAGATACGTGTAGTGTTAGAAGATGACTACATGCCACAGTCAAGGTGCCAATGCATTTCGACGTGACGTGGTGAACGTGCTCGCCAGCGTTCATTTCGTGGCGTCACGCAGGCGTTGCCACGCCAGGCGGCGGTCCTGCCATATAGTCGCAGGCGCGCACCGCGCTGCGTTGCTTTGACGCATGCGCGTTTCAGCGCGTCAGGCATCCCCCCGTCACGAAAAGAGGTAGATTCAGTGTTGTCTGGGTAACGCATGGGCACGAAATGCAGCATGTGGCATTTTGTGCCGGTCGCCAGTGGGCCGCGCTGACGGACGCTGGTCGCGCCTTGCGTCCGACTATAGAGTGCTCGCGTTTTGCTAACGTAGCGTCGCTGTGCCGAGCGTGCGCACGCGTCAACGCTACATTGGAGTATATTAGGCATTTCATGATTCGCTCGCGCCCATTTTGCTAACTCCACATATACCAAATTTTTCGGTACGTGGCGTTCATAAATGACAAAATATATGACTGGTGCAAACATGATAATCCTGACACGCGGGTCATGCAAGAACATGGCAACATACCATGCTCATAGCGTCCTCGCGGCCACTTCGCTAGCTCCACATATGCTAAACTTGGTATCACGTGACGTGAATAGATGACGAAGGTAAACTACATATCCAAATAAGATAATCATGACACGGAAGTGATGTACGGCATCATTTACCTGCACATCTGAAGGTTGTGCTGATGTTAAAGTGACGTATCAGCATTTATCATTCGTGCTTCGCATATAATCGATACCACTGTACGTGGTATATGCCAATTTTTTTTTCAGCCAGGTTTCACGACGCTGTAGATTAGAGTGGAAGTTGTGGTATTGCAAGCATGCGTCTCTTCTCGCGTTCGACTTGCACAGCCACATACAGCAGCACTACGGACTCGTTGCATCACACCGTTAAAAAATGGCAGCATATCCACGGAGTGAATGATGAAGAGTGGGGCGAAGCATTCGTTCGTCCATTCGTTCTTACTTCCCTCCGTCCATGCGCTTTTCTGTGTGACCATCCATGCGTCCATCCGCCCGTCCGTGCGTGCGTCTGTTCATGCGTCCGCCCCTGTGTTCGTCAATGCATCCGCCCCCTCGTCCATTGATGCGTCCATTCATGCATCTGTCTGTGTGTCCGTTCGTCCATCTCTTCAACACTCCAAGTACCAACATCTTGCATCTTTTCATCATATATTTCATATATAGAAGCACCGCCATCCCGCGGACATTTCAAAGAGTAAACGAGAGGTGGCACACGCACATTTCTTATGGCTTCCGCTTCGGGCCTACTTCCCACCTTTAACCACCTCGGCTTCATGGTGTATACTAGTTCACTGTATTCATGGCACCGCGGCCCAACGCTCGCTAAACCTTTCAAAAGCCAAGGAGGTTACGCCCAGCGAGTATAACGTAGCAACCTTTTCCTGTCACATAGTGCTCAATTTACATGGCAATGGCTTCTGATGGGAAATGAGAGACAGGAGAATTCGGCTTTTACTTTCTTACAGCTTGTGCTTCGTATCTACTTCCCACCTTTAAGCACCTCGAGTTCGTGGTGTATACTAGTTCATTGTATTCATGGCACTGCGGCTCAATGCTTGCTAAACCTTTCTAAAACTAAGAAGGTTACACCCAGCGAGTATAACGTAGCAACCTTTCTTGCCAGAAAGTGCTCAATGTACATTCCAAAGGCTGCTAATGAGGAATGAGAGACAGGAGCATTCGGCTTTTAGTTAACGCGCTTGCCGCGAACTTTCTATTGTTCAACAAAGTACAGGAGAAATCTCCCACAGGCACCACCTTGCAAGTCAATATGTAACACTGGTTACACACTACGACTACGACTACGAAAGACAAACGCGTGCCGCTTTAAGGAGCTTCGCCCCTAAAAGTATTATTACCCGCCACTTCAATCAGGCAAGATTAAGAACGTCGTATCATTGATGCCAGGCCCGGATATTTGCCAGGACGAAGTTGGGTGCATCACAATGCCACACGAGACGCCACACCAAACGCCCACAGCGTCTCCAGTGAGCCCCAACCAGGCAACCCCTCAAGGTACGGATGATCCATCGAGCAGCCCACGACCAGTGGTGGTTCCCACAGACCACAGGTCGAGCACTCACCAGGGGAGGCGCCATACGGCGAACGCGTCGCAGATGCTGGCCTGATATCTGTTGCTCACCCCATGGCTGCCCAGTCGTCTGTTAGTCCTCCTATCATTGAAGAGACTTTGTTTCAAGGTGACAAGGTTTCCATCAACGAGGATGCGAGCAGTACTAGGAGCGACAAGGCCCTGCAAATAGACACCGACAGCACTCCAAGCGAGATCAGTCGGGACAGTTTTGACGAATTTGTGCCATCTTCACTCAAGAGCCTCGGCACCAAGCGCCACCGATTATCCAGCAGCAGCTCGGTGGCCCCCAGCAGAGACAGAAGTCCCTTGCGGACTTTGATGCGGCCCTGCAAGCCCCGCGCTTCCGGTGGGTCGCCTGGTTGTAAGAAGTGATTGAGCTGCTTGCGGGGAACCCGCTCCCGCGTCTGTCAGAACAGTGAGTCTAGTATCCAAATTTGTCTTTATTGTTTACGATGGCTACCGCATTAAATATTATTTCCTTCAACGTAAAAGGTTTTCGCAGTCCGGTAAAGCAGGCCGAGGTGATTAGTGTAGCCCGTGCTGCAAATTGTGATGTTTTATGCCTGCAGGAAACTAACTTCTGTTCACTATCTAACGTTAGGGCTTTTAAACAAAAGTTTAACTTAGATTGCTATTTTTCTTTCACTACAACTCGTTTTGCGGGAGTAGGCATTATTATATTTAATCGGACTTTATTGAGAGGTCACCACGTTGTTTATGACGGCGTCGGTAGAACTATTGCTCTAGATTGTACCTACTTTTCTTTTCTAATGAGGATACTATGTGTGTATGCGCCTGCACAAACCGGACAGTCTAATGATTTTTTAGAAATTTGGATTTTTTTCCTAGACGGTCGTCATGTAATTCTAATTGAAGACTTTAACTGTGTGCTACATACGCGATGCGATGTACAAGGTCCTGGCTGGGGTGGTTCTGCTTGGAATTCACGTGAGCTGTGACGCCTTGTCCAGCATTTTTCATTGCTGGATGCGCATAATGTCATACACGGTAATACTTTTGTTTGGACATGGTGCCGCGGACACTCCTCCAGCAGACTCGACCGGGCTTATATTCCACATGCTTTAAAGACGTTTGTCTCCGACTTACGTGTTGCACCCATCCAACCTTCACCTGTGTACATCTCTGACCATCGTCCGATTCTATTAGAACTAAAACTCGATTTTCTTTTTCGGAGAAACCACGGCGTCTTGATGCTCGCATCCTCCAGGACGCGTGCTCGCGCTCAAATTTGTCCCGTGCAATACGCGTGTTACTCGCTGCGTCTGATTTATTTGATTGGGATGCGCTTAAAAAAATTGCGCGCAGCTTCCCTCGGGGGAACACTGAGGAGGATGCGGAGCACATAATTGTTTAACGGGGTGTTAAAGTGCGACTTACTTGGGTCGATGGTTAATTGGTTAACGTGGTTGTGAAATGGGGTGTTAAATTGCGACTTACTTGGGTCGATGGCTAAATTGGTTAACGTGGTTGTAGGAGGGGGTGTTAAACGTCGATCATTGTGTTTGTGGATTCGTTGGAATTCATTTCACCGTGACCTTGGACGTCGACGCGCCGTACAAACCAACCGACGAGCGGCAACTGAGCGAGCGAGCGCCGACCTTGAGTATATATACAGCGCGACGGCGCATGCACTGTCAGCTGTTGAATGTTCTCGAAGCGCGACGGCGCATGCGCGTCCACTGGAGAATCAGGAGAATTGTAGAATGTTCTCGAAGGGGAGAAGCGCGCGCGGCACAGATGGTGGGTGACGGTGCATGCGCGCGTCAGCTGTCGAATGTTAGAGAAGGGGGAAAAGCGCAACGGCGCATGCGCGCGCGTCAGCTGCCGATGTTCTCGAAGCGCAACGGCGCATGCGCGCGCGTCAGCTGCCGATGTTCTCGAAGCGTGACGGCGCATGCGCGCTACATTATACAGCTAGCGAATATTCGTGAAGAGGAGAAGCGCACGCGGTGTGTAGAGGAGAAAGGGTGCACAGTTGGTGGAGGAGTGAAGCGCGCGCGGTGTGTAGAGGAGGAAGGGATGCACAGATGGTGGAAGAAGGAGGAGGAAGCTTGCGGACGGCGCCGCACTACAAGCCTCGAGTATTAGATGCTCCGCATCTAAAAGCAGTGGCGCCTGCACTGCTCAGTTGAAGGGCGTTCCCTTCGTCGTCGCGTTTCTGAGGAGCTGGCCGATACTGCAGCGAAGTTACGCATCGCATTTCGTGCTGAAACGCCGTCTCCCTTGATGCGAGCTTGGCAACTTGAATTACGTGCATGCTTCCAGCGTTTGTTTGCCTCCTCGTCTCTGGCGGCGGCTGCATGGCGTTGTAGGCACAACCCTTGTGCCCACCCCGAGGTGCTACGCTATGCGAGGCAATCGTGTTTTGGGCAGTCACAATCCCCAGTTTTTAAGACCATGCAGACACCACCTACACAGCCGCTTCCTAAGCGTGATCGATCTCTCTTTCTGGCGCATTTTGAAGAGATGTTCGGCCATGCGGACAAACTGTGATATAATACCGCCTATGCATAGAGGTTTGCCTCGCGTTCCTCAACAAGCTGCAGATTCTCTGCACGTCCCTCCATCAGTTGAAGAGGTAAAGGCAGCACTACAATCTATGAAACGGGGGACAGCCCCTGGGCCAGACGGTTTTCCAGTTGAATTTTACTTATCATTTTCGAATAAGCTTGGTACTGCATTAACCGCGGTTATCCGGCGATGTTTCGAGGATGGTGTCTTTCCATCAAGTTTTGGAGATGAACGCATTGTGCTTATTCCAAAAGGTGATGCTTCTTCTGTTAATCCTGAAGATTGGAGACCTATCACGCTTCTTAACGTTGACTATAAGATATTCGCGACGGTGATCGTTCAACGTTTGCAGGCTTTGTTGAACACCCTGGTGGATCATCACCAGGCTTCATAAATGCCTGCCCCGCCGCGGTGGTCTAATGGCTAAGGTACTCGGCTGCTGACCCGCAGGTCGCGGGTTCGAATCCCGGCTGCGGCGGCTGCATTTCCGATGGAGGCGGAAATGTTGTAGGCCCGTGTACTCAGATTTGGGTGCACGTTAAAGAACCCCAGGTGGTCTAAATTTCCGGAGCCCTCCACTATGGCGTCTCTCATAATCATATTATGGTTTTGGGACGTTAAACCCCACAAATCAATCAATCAATCATAAATGCCTGGACGGGAAATACACAGTTTGTCCTTTACCACCCGGGATATCATAGCCTATACTCTGTCGCGATCCGCGCGTGGTCTCCTTGTGTCTTAAGACCAAGAGAAAGCATTTGACCGACTAGAGCACACGTATATCTTTAAAGTGCTCACAGCTCTTGGTTTTCCTGGTACTTTTGTTGAATTAATTAGACATACATACTCTGGTATAAAAAGCACACTAGTTCTAGATGGTTGGGAGAGTGCTGCCTTTTCTATTACACGTAGGGTCCGTCAAGGATGCCCGTTGTCTCCTGTTCTATTTGTCCTCAGCCTTGAGCCATTTTTGTATGCTCTAGAAGCAGATTCGCATGTCCGGGGTCTTGCGCTTCCCGGCAGCAGTACCATAAAATTCACAGCTTTTGCTGACGACATAACCCTGTACCTTTCAGATGAAGATAGTCTTTCTCATAGCCTGCGTTTATTCTTCCGGAAGGGGGCGTTTCAAGTGCCGCGCTAAACCTATCTAAATCCCGGTATTTGTTCATCGGCCATCCCAACTCCACACTTATGTCCACATCTCTTCTTCAGCCGGCTGCGTCTCTTCGCATTTTAGGAATTCTATACAACCACTACGGCATTTGTAACTCCGTTTGGTCAAACGCCCTCGATGCAGTAAAACAAGGAATTGAGAACGCCCGAGAATTCGACTTCCCACTTCTTGAGCGGAGGTACCTTGTGCAGACTGTGTTCTGCGGTCGCATTTGGTACATTTCTGGCGTGGAACAGCCGCCTTTACGCATCGTGAGGTCATTGCAGTCTGCCTTGTGTTCCTCCTTTGGTCTGGTGGCACTGAGTTGGTTTCTCGTGCGGCGTTAGGACAGCAGCGTTCCCAGGGAAGTTTCGCTTTCCCTTCGGTATCAATACACTGCCGGCTATTGGCCCTGCGCATCTTGTTGCGCCTCGTACAAGGAGAGGAATCTCCCGCGCGAGCTCTGGCATATTATTTTCTAGGCACTCACCTTCGGCATTGATTGCCTAATGTGCGCCTTAATCAGGGCCCACAATCATTAGTACTTCCTCTGTTTTATGCAACAGCTGTCGCGTTTTTTCGTCATATCTAGTCGACGTGCCCTGATTTAGATGTTTTAGACAATGCTATCGTTGACACAACAGCTGCGTTGTTGCTCCCGTTAGTTCCTCTAGCACGCCGCACCCACTCTACTCGTGTGTCTTGGAGCAAGCTGACGGCATCATTTCTACCTGGCCACCTCCGGGACTCCATGTGGTGGCTTGGGTGGGGCGTTCTTCCTACCCTTGACCGCCTAGAAAGGTGAAGAATGATCCAGTCATCAACATGTCCGAACTGCTTCCTACGGGAAATAAATCAGCATCTGTTAAGGCAATGTATCGTTGCTCGTGTTTTCTGGAGGGCTGTGCATGAAGGATTTCGTGGCCTCGGAGTAAACCGCTTTGTTTCTTCTAGACATTGTTCTCAAGGCCGCTTTGCTTGCCTTCTTATTGTTGCTGGTGCCTACTGTCTTTGGCGTAACCGTTGTGAAGCTGGTGCAGCAGGTCGTTGCCGCCGTGCTCTCTTCCCGATTTTGGAGCGACTGTACAAAGAAATACTATCTGTGTTGTCGGAGGAACTCTTCTTTCTGGGTGAGGAGGAATTCCTTCGACACTGGTCCTGCCGTTTTGTGTTCGTCTGGGACAGACGTGTAAGGCTTGTTTTCAGGCCTGCCTGGTATTGGTAGGTTAATCTTTGTTTAGTACTCATACAAATATCTTGTAAATACTATGTAAATATCTGACATATAGATCTCTACATTTCATTTGTGTGTTCATTGTTTACCATGTATTGTGCATATGTAGACATTGTTTATGTAACAATTCCTGTGTAGTTGGGTAAGTTGTGTATGTTGTGTTGCGTTTACACATGTACACATATCTTTTTGTAACAACTTTTGGTGTGTCTGTGGATGTTGTGTTCTGTCGCAATGTTCTATTGCATTGTAATTGATGTTCACTGTCTTTGAGAATAAATTTCTCTAAACAAAAAATAAACACCCATCTGCACACTCGCACACTATAAACACTGTCCTAAAACATAGGAAATATAATGCACACTACTTTCAAACACAATCGAACACAAAAAAGCACCACAAAGCACGCGAAAAACACATGGTCACGCAATAAATGGCAGCATATCCACTGAGTGAATGATAAAGAGTGGGGCGAAGCATTCGTCCGTCCATGCGTCAGTCTGTGTGACCGTCCATGCGTCTGCTTGTGCGCCCGTCCCAGCGTTCGTTCATGCATCCGCCCCTGCGTCCGTTCATGCGTCCAGCCATGCACCTGTCTTTGTGTCCGTTTGTCCACCTATTCAACACTCCAAGTCCCACCATCTCGCATCTTCTTATCATATATTCCCCATATAGAAGCACCGCCATTCAGTGGACATTCCAAAGACTAAACGAGAGGGGGCACACGCGCACTTTCTTACGGCTTGCGCTTTGGGTCTACTTCCCACCTTCTACCACCTTGAGTTCATGGTATATACTAGTTCATTGTATTCATGGCACTGTGGCCCAACGCTCGCTAAATCTTTCTAAAACCAAGGAGGTTAAGCCCAGCGAGTATAACGTAGCAACCTTTTCCTGTCGGATAGTGCTCAATGTACATGCCAGTGGCTGCTAATGTGAAATGAGAGACAGGAGGATTCAGCTTCTAATTTCTTACGGCTTGCGCTTCGTATCTGCTGCCCTTCTTTAACCACCTCGAATTCATTCATGGTATATACTAGTTCATTGTATTCATGGCCCTGCGGCTCAACGCTCGCTAAACCTTTCTAAAACTAAGGAGGTTACACCCAGCGAGTATAATGTAGCAACCCTTTCTTGTTCGATAGTGCTCAATGTACATGCCAATGGCTGCTAATGGGGATCGCAGCGTGCGCGTTGACTAAAAGCCGAATGCTCCTGTCTCTCATTCCCCACTAGCAGCCATTGGCATGTACATTGAGCCTTATTTCTTATTGTTAAACAACGCACAGAAGAAATCTCTCGCCGGCACCACCTTGGAGGTCAAATGTTATACCTTTTTCGGGTATGTGCCACTGGTGGTTACGTACTACGAGGGATGCACAAGCCACGCCATAAGGAGCTTCGCCCCTAAAAACCTCACGCACCCACATTGAAACACGAATTGCCATCCACTTTGACTGGTGGAGCGTCAGCGCCCTCTGCCGAGACGCGCTCACTCATTGACGGTGACGCGACGCAGCGGGCCGCACTTTGTTTTAAATGCGGAGCATTTTTTAGCGAAGTTCAGCGATTTTGAGCGTATCTATCTATCTATCTATCTATCTATCTATCTATCTATCTGGTCGACTATGACATTTAGCTCTCCTCCCGTTTCAAGAATGGTATCGATACCAAACTTGGTATGAGAAAACATGACTGCGTGACGAGCAAAAGTGACTAGCCATAACACGAAATTCATAACATGTGTGCCATTACTGCCATGATTTACATTTATAGGTGTTGCTGCTCATCCGATAGTTTCATTCACAAGACTTGTTGCAAAACTGGTACACAATGACATGACTACATGGCAAAGATGAGCGACAGACCCTAACATAAAAATCATGACTGCGCGTCATGTAACAACATGACTACATGCCACACTCATGATGCGCTCCCGACCGTTGTTTCGCTAGCTTCGCATATACCAAATTTGGTATTACGGGACATGAATTAACGACGAAGTTACGTGAGTATTGCAAAAGTGATAATCATGAGATGCGTGTCATGTACAAACATGAATACATGCCACGCTCATGATGCGCTCACGGCCGTTTCGCTACCTTCACCTATACCAATTTTATATTACGAAATGTGAATGCAAGACGAAGGTATGTGACTTGTACAAACGTGATAATCATGAGATCACTGTCGTGTAACAACATTATTACATGTCATGGTCATGATACGCTCGCAGCCGTTTCACAGGCTTCACATGTACCAAGTTTGGTATTACGGGACATCAACAGATGACGAAGGTATGTGACAGGTGCAAACAAGATATTCATGATGTACATGTCATGTAACAACATCACTACATGTCACGCTCATGATGGACTCGCTGCCATTTCGCTAGCTTCACATGCATCAAATTCGGTATTGCGTGACGCGAACGGACGACACAGATAAATGACACGTCTAAACATGATAACTATGGCATGCGTGTCAGGTAACGACTTGACTACATGCCATACTAACGATGCTCTCGTGGCCGTTTCACTAGCTTCACATATGCCAAATTAGGTTTTACGTTACGTAACTGGATTACGAAGGTATGTGACTGATGCAAACATGAAAATCATGAGATGCGCGTCATGTAAGAACATGAGTACATGAAGCACTCAAGGCGCCAACGAACTTTGAGGTGACCCGGCGCGCGTGCTCGCCGGCGCCCGTTTTCTCGCGTCAGGCCGGCGATGCCACGGTAAGCGCTGATCTTCCTGCCATATAGCCGCAGGCTGATGCCGTTCTGCGTTGCTTTGACGCAAGCGCATTTGAGCGCGTACGCAGTGCTGTCTTGGTAACGCGATCAGTGTGAAATGCTGCATGTCACATTTGCCGGTTGCCGCCGCGTCGCGCCGATGGAAGCTGGTCGCAACTGGCGTAAGACCCTACAGTGTTCCGGTTCTGCTTGCGTATAGCGTCCCTGCGCCCAGCGTGCGCATGCGTCAACGTTACGTCGGAGTATACTGGGCCCTTCATGATGTGCTCGCACCTGTTTCGCTAGCTCCACATATACCAAATTTGGTGTTATTGACGTCAATGGATGGCGAAAGTATACGACTTGTGCAAACATGTTAATCATGACACGCGTATCATGTAAGAACATTACAACATATGAATCTCATGATACGTTTGCAGCCGTTTTCTAGCTCTACATATACCGAATGTAGTATCACGTGAAGAGAATGTACGACGAAGTAAATGACACCTCTAAAGTTGATACTCATGATGTGCGTGCCATGTACAGCATGAATACATGCTACGCCTGTAGCGTGCTCACGGCCGTCTCAATAGCTCCATATATACCAAATGTTGTATTACGTGACATAAAAGTATGACTAATGTAAATGACAGTTTCTGACATGATAATAATGATATGCGTTTGACGTATGGCATAATTTACTTCCGCCTCGTACCGTTGTGCTCTGCTTAAAGTGACACATCAACCTTCCTTCTTCGTGCTTCGAATATCACCGATTTCCACTGTACGTGGGATCTTCCAATTTTTTTTATCCAGCGGCCGCGGTAGTGTTCTCCGAAATATACCAGCAATTCCTAATAATATAGTATATTATTAATGACGAAAACGTGTAGTGTCTCGCTTACCTGTTTAGCTGATTTTTAGGGGAAGCTCCTTATGTCTTGGGTCTGTCACTCCTCTCCCGTATGTATGTATGTATGTATGTATGTATGTATGTATGTATGTATGTATGTATGTATGTATGTATGTATGTATGTAGCCACCGGTGGCACATGTGTCGCAGGTGATGCGAGATGAGAGATGGCGGTACTTGGAGTGTTCACTAGATGTACGCACGGACGGACCAACAGACAGACTAGCAGACGTACAGACGGATGGATGAACGCACGGACGTACGGACGCACGAATGATAGACAGATGGATGGATGAACTCACTGACGGACGCATGGACAGACGGATGGACGTATGGATTGATGCACGGATGTTCGCGTGGACGAATGGAAGCAAGAACGAACGGACGGATGGAAGCACGAACGGGCTGACGGACGCTGCGCCCCACTCAGCATCATTCACTCCGTGGAGATTCGGTCATTTTTTTCAAAATTGGCGATGAATACACAAAATATGAAAAATAGACGTAGTTAGACTATGTTTAGCAAAATATAGACGTACTTGCGCTTACGTTCACGTGCGTTTTGATTCTCTGCGTAGTTAATATTTTTAATGAGTCTTCAATTTGACATAAGAACGTTTTTCTGCCTACTTTGCATGCCTTTATTTGAAAGACTGCCACTGACATAGCAGTCAGAATTCCGCACCACTTTCTACGCATGCTCATTCATCAAACTGCTAAAGCTTGATTGATTGATATGTGGGTTTTAACGTCCCAAAACCACTATATGATTATGAGAGATGCCGTAGTGGAGGGCTCCGGAAATTTAGACTACCTGGGGTTCTTTAACGTGCACCCAAATCTGAGTACACGGGCCTACAACATTTCCGCCTCCATCGGAAAAAACTGCTAAAGCTTACATTATTGCCACTTTTCAATAAAAACATAACCGCGCTAACTTCAAGAAAAGATCATGCAAGTAAAACAGGCTAAGATTTAAAAAAATGGCAGCATAACTACGGAGTGAATGATGGAGAGTCGGGCGAAGCATCCGCCCGTTCATTCATTCTTGCTTCCGTCCGTCCATGCGTCCGTCTGTGTGACCATCCGTGCGTCCATTCGCCCGTCCGTGCGTGCGTCTGTTCGTGCGTCCGCACGTCCATCTGTGCATCCGTTCCTGCGTTTCTCCATGCATCCGCCACTGCGTCCGTCCATGCGTCCATGCGTCGGTGCAGCCATCCGTGCATTTGTCCATGCATCTGTCTGTGTGTGCGTTCGTCCACATATTGAACACTCCAAGTACCACCATCTCGCATCTTTTCATCGTATATTTCCGATATAGAAGCATCACCATCCTGCAGAAATTCCAAGGACTAAACGAGAGGTGGCACACGCACACTTTCTTACGGCTTGTGCTTCGTGTCTACTTCCCACCGTTAACCACCTCGACTTCGTGGTTTCTACTTGTTCATTTTAATCTTGACACTGCGGCTCAACGCTCGCTAAACCTTTCTAAAACCAAGGAGGTTACACCCGGCGAGTATAACGTAGCAACCATTTCTTGTCAGATAGTGCTCAATGTACATGCCAATAGCTTCTAATTGGGAATGAGAGACAGTAAAATTCGGCTTACAGTTAACGCGCATGCTACGAATTTTTTATTGTTCAACAACGCACATGAGAAATCTTCCACCGGCACCACCTTTCAGGACAAAACGTAAGACTGGTCACACACTACGATTATAATTATGACTACGAGGGACGAACGGGTGCCGCTATAAGAAGCTTCGCCCCTAAAAACATTTTCGATAGTATGTATACTCCCCTGACTTATCATCCTGCTCACCAGCTCTGACAACCAATAAAAACCTGTTACATTATATAGCTTGACTCTTAGTTACAGCCCATCAAGAAATCTTCTTGTGCAAGGATAGGCAACGCAGATCGGAGTTTCTGCCCACTAAGTATGAAATAGAGGCCTATACTGCAGTTTCTTAAAAGGCAAGCAGCGCTGAAATAGTTCACGAGTGCAATGAGGACGCCAACTTTGAAATGGTTTAGTAACGGAAGCGGTCTTGAAAGTGGCATTAACGAGCAAGCAAGCGAGCACAGTGTGGCGTTTTGCGGGACAAATACGGCTTGTTTTCGTGTCCTTAAACGAATTTCTTTCTATACAGCTGGGATTACCTTCCGCCATAAGCGTGCAATTTCCGAGTAAGAAAGAGTACACAGTTAATGTTCCGGTTTGAAGAGAGCCAGCCGGATAAGGTCTTTGCACAAGACTGAACACAGCATGTGTGTCTGAAGAATGCATGAAAATTGTGATGGCAAACAGCTTTCCAATTTCACATGGTATTATATTGAGTAGTTATGGGATGATGCTGCAGCTCACTTTCTTCCCTAATGTCATGAGCGTACTTCATCGCCACCGTTCAGCCCTCGACAGCATAGCAGATCTTGTATCATCGCTTGAATCTGCTCGAGCAAACCGACATTCAGTGTATGTTCCATTTCTTGACATACAGCAAGCGTTTGACTCGGTGCCATATAGTGCGATTGTTTGTGCACCTATGAATGAAGGAATTTCAGTTCGTCTGTTACGCTTTCTCCGTGACCTTTTATCTGATCGTAGAATGAAAGTGCACATTGGAGAAGTACAGAGTCAAGCTCGCGCCGTTAAATGTGGCGTCCCGCAAGGCGGCGTCTTGTAACCTCTTTAAAAGCGTACTTGCTAGACTGCCAGGCTGATTACCGCAAGAATGTGACTTTCCTATAGGCATAGCAATTTATGCTGATGACATCGCCCTCTGGGTCAGTGGTCCGTCACACCATGGTCCACGTCTTCGTGGTATATTGCAGCGAGCTCTGAATGCAACTTCAGAATACTTGGTGGAAGTTGGCCTGCAGGTTTCACCTGCTAAGTCAGCTGCCATCGCGTATCATCCAAGGCAACGCACTCGTCGAAGCCTTAGCAGGCTTTACCTCGGAGACACCCCGAGACAGTGGATACAACAACATCGCTACCTTGGTGTAATCATTGATTATCGCCTGCTTTGGCGCCCTGTTGTTAAAACTGTAAGGCGAAAAGCGCTGTCCCTGTTGAAGTATGTAGACGCCTTGACTGCTAGAGGTGAGGGCATTTATCAGAAGACGGCTTTACAGGTTGACCAATCAGCCGTACTTTCTTGCGTGATGATTGCTTTGCCAGTCTTTATTGTGCCGCCTGCTCTCATGTCTCAGCTGGAACGGGATCATCGTGTTGCCCTCCGAGTACTGTTTGGCTTACCTCGTGAAGCACAATCCATCCCACTACTGACTGAAGCACACCAGTGGCCGCTAAGGCTTCAAGTTGACCAGAGAGCGCTACTTCATATTGAGCGTCTGAACCGAGCCCCACAAGGCAAGACACTCCCCAACAGGCTGTTACAGCGCCCACTTTCTCGAATGGGTAAAATGTCAGCTTTGTTCAAAGATATTACTGGCAATTCCAGTGAAACTAATGAGTTGCCAACATCGACAGAGCACTGGCCATGTGCCTTCCCTACCCATCTGTCAATTCCAAGAATACTCAAAAAGTGTGACCAACCTGTTTCGGAACTATACCAATTAGCTCATTCACACTTATTTGAAAACTTCGAAGACTATGCAAAACCATTTACGGACGCTTCTGTACGCAGCGATAGCTTGAGTGCATCTGCAGCTTTCTTCTGTCCTTCAACCGATGTCAGGTGGTTGTTTAATATACCGCACCCCTTATCGTCGGTGACGCCCAAGCTAACAGCAATTGATGTCACCCTTAATTAGGTACAAGAAGGGTTACCAGCATCCAAGGTTGTCATCCTCACCGACTCTCGTGGCGCCCTTAGCAGACTCACCAGCAAGGAGACCGACAGCCCTATTATGAGCAGCATCATGGAATCTATTAACAATATTCTGTCACGTGGAATATGCCTGGCTGCTCAGTGGGTACCTTCGCACGTGGGTATTGCGGGCAATGAAGAAGCGGATCGTCTTGCTTCGTCATGCAACCATGATGACTGTGACTTTCCGGGAATTCTACGTACGATGGACAATGCTCGTGTGCTTATACGCCGACACCTTCTAAAGCAGCACCCAGAACAGCGTGTGGCGAATGGATTGTTCCCACCCCGTGTTCGTGACTGTGGCTTGCCTCGTAGTTCCCTAGCGCTGTTGTACAAACTAAGAGTGGGCTTGTGCTGGTGCATGAACGATTACACCGTCAAGGGCTTTTGGACAAACCGTTGTGCGCACCTTGTGGCTCCTGCGAAACACTTGAGCATCTCGTAGGGCACTGTCCCACATTTGCTACGCAGTGGGCTTTGCCGATCAAGGAGTATAAATTCGTAGGACTCAAGTGTGCGACTCTAGATGACTACCTCTTTCCGAGTGGTAGTGCTTCCCGACGCGACCAGGCCCACCAAGCTTTCCTTACATATCTGATCCAAACGGACTTGGCCACCCGTTTATAGACGGTATCTCCCTAGTTTTATTACTTTTGATTTATTTTTACTCATACTCGTCGAAGCCTTCGTCATTTTTTTCTCCCTTTCTCATCTTCTCTTCTCTTTCTCCCCTCTAATCTTTGTTTCCTCTGTTTCTTCCATCCTCCCGAAAGAGTGAGCAGGTGTAGTGCCCTCCAGGGGGCAGTTGCGAGCTTGCTCTCTCCCTCTTTCCTCTGTGTCCTTGTGTATCTGTGTATGCAAATGAAATAATTATATTAATAATAATGATAATAATAATAATAATAATAATAATAATAATAATAATAATAATGATAATAATAATAATGCTGGAAACTAATAAACACGGGAGTAAAAACGGGAGTAAATTAACAGACATTGGTGTTGTACGTGGGGCGTTCATTGAGTACTTGCGGCGGCATCAAGCTGTGATGAATAAGCTGGTACCTCTGTGAAAATTGAAATCAGCTTCTTCTGCTGCGAATGATTGTCTGCGCAATAGTTTTGCTATAGCAGCTATACTTTGTCGCAATGCAGCGCACAGCAACAGAAAAAAACAGTGAGCACCAGCGAAGTCCAATGAGGTGTTAGCAGTGGACTGTGTACATAGATGGTACAAGTTATCTGCTGCCATTATCTGGGATAGGCGGGTGCACTTGTTTATCTATAGTTTGACATTTTTTAACCGCTTGATTTGATTCGTAGATAACCACCTTTTTGGTTTTTACTCAGATCAATTCGTGCAGCGCAGTTTGTCTAGCTACCTCGTTGTGGTGGTTTAGTGGCTAAATTACTCGGCTGCTGACCCGCAGGTCGCGGGATCGAATCCCGGCTGATGCGGCTGCATTTCCAATGCAGGTAAAAATGTTGTAGGCCCGTATTCTCAGACTTGGGTGCACGTTGAAGAACCCCCATGGTGGTTGAAAGTGCCGGAGTCCTCCACTACGGCGTCTCTCATAATCACATAGTGGTTTTGGGACGTTAAACCCCACATCTCAATCAATCAATCAATCAATCAGTTTCTCGAGCTAAAGCTGCTTGCGGTCATTGCGGCAGCGATGAAACTATAGGGCACGTTCTCTGTCACTGCCCTCGTTACAGCATGCGAAGACGGCAACTAGCTGCTGCGTTAGCTCGCCTTGACGAGAGACCTTTGTCTGAACAATCAGTGCTGGAAAGACGACATGAGTTGTGTGCTCACAGAAAATCAGTGAAGGCTTTACTGCACTTTTTGCGCGGCAGTGGCCTATTGTATAGACTGTAGCACCCCAGCTCCCCCCCCTTTTATTTTGCGCGCGTCTATTTCCTTCTTCGCTTTCTTTCCCAACTTTCTTCCCTATTCCCCCTTCCCCTAGTGCAGGGTAGCAAGCCGGATGCTCCATTTTCTGGTTAACCTCCCTGCATTTCCCTCATTTTATTCTCTCTCTCTCTCTCTCTCTCTAGCTAAAGCGGCTGCCACCCGCGTGCTTGAAGTGATCACTGGCAGCTTCCTAACAAGTGTTTTCAGTTGCTTCCCACCGAGAGAACACAATGAAACTTCAACTTCCATGCCGATGCCTCGAAGTGTTTCTTGTGCCGAATGTAGTCAGTAAACTTCAGCTAAAAACAGCGACTCTGTGACCTTGGCCGATTGACTCTATTTACGTGCCAAGCAGGTGCCTTGGAATCCTCCCGTGCCCAAGTTAGGTCAGACACCTCGAGACGCTTTTGTGTAAATGTACAAGTACGTATTGTATACGTGCTTTTTCTCGAAGTTTTATTGGACACACAAAATGCCCCAACAATGTCTGCTACGTCAGCAATGTTAACAGCATGTGGCTTCTATGCAAGCATATGGTGGATAAAATAGCAATTGTCCAATTGCTATGCCTGGAAGTTACCCCGGCTGCATCACAACCAATCCGTCTGAGGACACGATGACGAGCCGTTTTTTTTTCCGGAACACACCGGACTGTGCTCAGTTACTTGTTCGTTAATTCCTCCTTCATAGCCGCTTCCGTTACCAAGCCGTTTTGGAATCGGCGTCCTCAGGTCTCATGTGCAGTCGTCAACTATTGAAGTGCTGCTTGGCTTAAAAAAATAGAAGTACTGCGTTCCATACTTAGCGGGCAGGAAGTCTGATCTAACTTGCCTATGCTTGCGCAAGGGCGTTTTTGACGGGCTGCAACTGCAAGTCAAACCATATAATGCTACATGTTTTTATTTATTGTCAGAGCAGAGGTGCAGGAGAATATAAGGGGAAAGTATAAAAATATCGAAAACAATTTTGTTATTTGCGTCAGAAGTTTCTCTTGCATGCTCTTTTTTTGAATTTAGCGCAATTATATGTTTTTATTGAATAGTGTTATTAGTGTAACCTTTGACAGTTTGATAAAAAAGCATGCTGAGAAAGTGGTGCGAAATTCCCACCACTCTGTCATAGGCCCTCTTTGAAATAAAAGCCTGCAAAGTCAGCAAAAGAACGTTCCTCAGGTCAAACGTGAGAATTTTGTTAAATATTTTGCACTACGGGGAGAATCAAATTATAACTGATCGTAAGTGCGCGTACGCCCATACTCTCCTATACAAATGCTAGCTACGTAGAGTTAACGTATTTTTCGTAATTCACCGCCAGATTAAAAAAAAAGAACGGAGGAGCACGTAAGCATGGCACACCGCCTCTTCGTCAATATTAATTTGCTGTGGTTAAAAAAAAACTTTTCTATCAAAAGCGGTTGCGGCTCTCTTCTTTTCACTAATTGAGCAACAATATACAAAATTTGAACAAAATTTAAGAGGTCGAAGAGCCATGCTTTGTTTGATCTTACTGGAAATCACCCAATACAATAAAATAGTTCAAAGAAGTGCACCCAAGCTCCCATCAGCCATCAATGGGAGACCAAGAAAACCCTGTGGAAGCTTTTCCAAATGGCCCGCCATCAAATCGCTGTTGCCTTCCTTGATTGCATTCGCCTAGCCAGAAATGGAAGAACAGCATCAATTCGCGGATTGAGAGCGGTTCATGTGCGTCTGTGTTGTTTTCCTTAATATTTGTAATGCCTGCGTAAGCGTCTTCAGGCTACTTCCTTCGAAAAGCATACATCGACACCAACCACGCCACGCATTGCGGAATATTGTTGGTTAACGGTGTATAGAGCTTTTATACGAAAGCATTCAGTAATACTTTGTAATGAGGTCTCTGTTCAAAGAAGAATTTTTTTTCAAATGGCAACCGGAGGACGCGGTGGACTCAACAAAAGGCGTATTCTCGTGAATTATTTTTGAATCAGTGAAATCAACTCTACTTCACACTTCTTGTAATTACTTACTTCACAACACCCATTTATACTGAGAAAATGCATATTCGACGAATGTGTGAGGCATGCCCACTCTGAGTGAATGTTAAGGGCGGCGCGAGGTTTGAGATCGTTCCCGAAATCTTCTACTAGACACTCGTAATTTGCTTACTTCTGTTCTTAAATGTTGAATATGCCGTTTTGTTATTGGAATAAATGGAAGAATTGCACGTTTTCACCACATGTGCCGTGGCAAACATCTGAATATATTGTGCAAATAACGTGGTATAGCATAGCACGTAAAGTGCCTCGCTGCCCTGCACGACAACATAAGCTCAATAGCCGGTGATGGTAGCAGTCAGGGAAGCAACACCCGATCCTTGCTCTCCACCCCCCCTCTAGAAAATTTTTTTCCTATATTTTATAGAATTCACAACGACACTCCACCATATACGAGCTCGTATCACACTTCAGATCAAGGAGGTATCTTGCCTCCCTCTTCCACAGGAAAAATATTTCTGGAAGAAGAGGGAAGTGACGACGCTTGTACTGGGCGGCCGTATTCATGTACTGCCAGGTGCTTTGGTGGTGCGCATTAAAGAGCACAATGTAGTCAAACTTTGTCCTGGATGAATTCAGCAGTATTTAATGTTGCTCGGGTTGTTGTGATACCGCATTGTAAGCTTTCAGGTCGAATGGAAGGAAACAGAGAAAAGGCAATTGGATGTCTCATTGGAATGTTGATTGAAAAGACGAGGTACGGGAGCATTTTTGAAAACACTCAAGACAGATTCACCGCATGCGTAAAACTAACAAAACATATTTTGCGGGATCACTACATGGTTTTCTGTTTCCTGTATTTATCACCAAAAAGGCAAAAACAACATTCACGCATTCTTATTTTCCTCCGCACGATTACCCACACCGAGAGCATATTTCTTCGTCTGGTTGAAATACCTGGTTGAAGTGATGCATACCAATAGAAAGTCCCATAAGGTGGTAGTTAATTTCTACAAATGGAAACTCACTGTTGTCAAAAACAGAAATTTAACTGTAGATGCTCTTTTGAAGAAATTGGCAGATCCCACGTACAGTGGGGATCGATGATATACGAAGCACGAATGAGGAAGGTTGATATGCCACTTTCAAATTACCACAACCTTACAAGGTAGAGGTAAATTATACCATACACGACTTACGTGTCATCACTATCAAGTTTGGATGTGTTGTTTACCTTCATCATATATTCAAGTCCCGTGATGCCAATTTGAGTATATGGGGAGCTACTGAAGTGGCCGCGAGCACACTATGAGTGTGGTATGTTGTCAAGTTCTTACATGACACGCGTATCATGATTATCAGGTTTGCACCAGTCATATACCTTCTTCATCCATTGACGTCACGTAACACCAAATTCGGTATATATGGAGCTAGCGAAACGGCATCCAGTACATCATGAAGGCCCCAATATACTCCAACGTAACGTTGACGCACGCGCATGCTGGACACCGCGACGCTACGTTAGCAAAACGCGAGCACTCTATGGTCTAACGCCAAGCGCGACCAGCGCGACCATTGTCCGGTGGCGCTGCGTGACAGCAACCGGCGCGAAATGTGACATGCTGAATTTGGCGCCAACGCGTTACCCAAATCGCACTGCGTCAGCCTCTTTCAAGACGGAGGGACGCCGGACGCGCTGAAACGAGCATGCGTCAAAGCAACGCAGAGCGCGCCTACGAGTATAAGGCAGGGCTGGCGCCTGGCGTTGCAATGTCGGCGTGATGCGAGGAAACGAACGCCGGCGCGCACGTGAGCCTGGTCACGTCGAAGTGTATTGGCGCCTTGACTGTGGCATGTAGTCATGTTCTCACATGACACGCATCTCAAGATTATCATGTTTGCATCAGTCACATGCATTCATCATCCACTCACGTCCCGTTAGACCTAGTTTGATATATGCAAATTAAGCTAGCGAACTGGCCGCGAGCGAATCATAAGCGTGGCATGTAGTCATGCTTTTGCATGACACGCATGTCGTAACTTTTATGTGAGGGTCTGCCTCTTGTTTTTGCTATGTAATCATGTCATACCATACCAGTTTCGCAACATGTCATGTGAAGGAAACCACCGCAAGAGCAGCAAGACCATAAAATGTAAATCATGACATTCACGACATACATATCATGATTTTCATGTTATGGCTAGTCAGATATACTCGTCATATAGTAATGTTACGCCATACCAAGTTTGGCAACGAAACCATTATCCAAACGGCCAGGAGAGCTAAAAGACGTAAGTGGCTAGATAGGTAGATACGTTCAAAGTCGCCGAAGTTCGCTAAGAAATGGTTCGCATTTAAAAAAAACTAGAAAATAGCAGCTATAGATGACATAGCTCACGGAAATATGTCAATAAACCTACAACCTTTCTTTTAAATTATATTTGCGTCCGATAAGCCCGAAAATTGAATACAGGCAGTACCATAACGCCAAGACGTTCGACCTAAAAAATCCAGGCATAAATTAGGCTCAAAATGCAAAAAAAAAATTCTGAAAACTTGTGTAATGAACCGCGAAGGTCCTAGAACTAGTGCATTTTCTGACTATGGGAAGAAATCGAGAAGCGATGTGGAAAAATTACACCACGTACGGTAGCTGATAAACTGTAAATTCTGGTTTTCCTCCGGGTTCTGTGCTTGGTCCTCTTCTTTTTCTAATTTACATAAACAACTTACCGTTTAGTGTTTTCTCAAGTAATCAGCTTTTTGCAGACGACTGCGTAATCTTTAAAAAAAGAGTTCTGACAATGATACAACTCTTACCTAAACGCCCTCTCTTTATGGTGGTACGAGTGGCAATTAAAAATAAATAGATAAGTAGATGTGCACTTATGCGATTGACCTGATCGAAGACGATTCAACCTGTTTATAGACTCATTAGTGTTTCGTTAAAATCTGTGTCATCATACAACCATCTCGGTGCACATGTAACATCGAACCTAACCTGGAATGAATATATCACACACATTATGAATAAAGGAAAAAGCATGCTTGGTTACATTCGTAGAAATATCGAAGATCACTTTTTTGTTGAAAGCTTCACTATTACGAAACACAAATCCCATCTAAGCTTAATTGCGGTGCATCACTATGGGATTTCTCACACGCACTAAACTGATTCAGAACAATGCGATATGTTTTATTTGCTTCCAGTACAGTCGCACTTCCAGCTTATTAGTAATCATAAATGATGTTACTTTACCGACTGCCGCATCACGACGTAAATCACATCGTCTAGTTCTTTTTTATAAGCATTACCATCATTCACACTTGTATAATGAACTGGTCAGTCTTCCGCAGAACTTTTTCTATAGACTAGCCAAAATACATGAAGTCGGAATTTCATCTTGTACACTTGTGCGCTCTTTAGGTCATTTATACCCCGTGCATCAAAAAAGAAAAAAAGCCTTATCGCCTTAATGGTACAAATTAGTGACGCTGTTTCATTCAAACATGCTTAACCAATGACATCAGGACCCACCTCGGCAATAAAACCCTGTTGTTGTTTTTTAATTTTATACTGCTTAGTTTGGAGAATTACCAGGAATAGTCATCATCACCATCTATTATCATCATCATCAGCCTGACTACGTGCACTGCAAGACAAAGGGCTCTCGCATGTTCTGCATTCAACCCGGTCCTGTGCTTGCTGCTGCCAATTTATACCCACAGACTCCTTAATCTCATCTGCTGACCTAACCTTCTGTCTCCCCCTAACCCCCTTGCCTTCTCTGGGAATCCAGTTAGTTACCCTTAATGACCAGCGGTTATCCTGTCAACGCGCTAAGTGCCCGGCTCTTGTCGATTTGCTCTTGTTGATTTCTACTAAGATTTTCTTAGCCACTGTTTGTTCCCTACTCCACTGAGCTCTCTTTTTGTCTCTAAGGTTACACCTACCATTTTCCTTTCCATTGCTCGCTGCGTCGTCTCCAATTTAATCTGAAGCCTCTTTCTAAGTCTCCAGGTTTCTGCTCCGTAGCCAAGTACCGGCAAGATGCAGCTGTTACATACCTTCCTCTTGAGGAATAGTGGCGAACTACCTGCCATGATTCGAGAGTGCTTGCTGAGTGTGATCCAGTCCTTTCTTATTGTTCTAGTTACTTAAGTCTCGTGGTTCGTCTCCGTGGTTATTACCTGTCCTAAGTACCCATAGTATTTTACAGCTTCAAGTCCACTATTACCTATCTCGAAGCGCTGTTCTCTTACGAGGTTGTTGGACATTACTTTCGTTTTCGGCAGAATAAATTTACGACCTTCTTTTTTGCTTTCCTTGTCCAACTCAGTAATCATGAGTTGCAATTCGTGCCCTGAGCTATTCAGGAATGCAATGTCATCGGCGAAGTGCTGGTTACTAAGGTTCTCTACATCAACACTTATGCCTAACTGTTCCCATTTTAGGCCTCTGAAAACCTCCTGTAAACACGCGGTAAATAGCATTGTGGAGATCGTATCCCCCTGCTTTACATCCTTCTTGATTGGTATTCTGTTGCTTTCTTTATGAAGCATTGTGGTAGCAGTTGATCCTCTGTGGATTTCTTGCAAAAAGGTTATATATATGCTTCGTCGACGCCCTAATTCCACAGTGTCTGCATGACTGCTGATTATTCTACTGAATCAAACGCCTTCTCGTAATCATGGAAGGCTCTATAAAGTGGTTGCCTATATTCTGAGCGTTTCTATATTACTTGATTGATACTATGAATGTGGTCAATTGTTCAGTAGCTAGTTTGAAATTCTGTCTGTTCCTCTGAATGATTGAATTCAAATGTTGTTTTAATTCTGTTCGCAATTACCTTTGTAAAAAGCTTTTATGCTACGGAGAGCAAGTTGATCAGCCTGTAATTCTTCAAGTCCTTGTCATCTCCGTTCTTATGTATTAAGATGATCTTACCATTCTTCCAAGACTCTGGTACTCTTCCTCTCAGGAGACATCTCGTAAATAGGGTGGCTAGTTTTTCTAACACAATCTGTCCTCCATCTTTCAGCAGATCTCATGTTACCTCATCCTCAACAGCAGCTTTGCCTCTTTGCATGCTCTCCAAGGCTTTTCTGACTTCTTCTATCATTACTTCTGGGGTGTCATCTGGGTTACTGCTAGTTTTTCTATTAAGGTAGTGGCTTTCCTTGCTACTGTACAGATTTCAGAAAAACGGCATCGCTGATTTCACTATCCTCTCTATATTTGTAGTTACTTCGCCTTCCATGTCCTTTAGTGCGTACATCTGGTTTCGCCTATCCCAAGATTTCTCTTCCCTGCTTTGACGCTTCCTCCGTTGTTCGGAGCGTGTTAAATTCTCTCAAAGTTATGCCTCTTAAATCGTATAACTTACGCTTATTATTCGACTTCTCAAGCTCTACCAACTCGATTTTGTCTGTTGTACTTGAGGATATCACGCTTTGACGCTTCTTAATGAGATTTTTTCTTTCCTGGGACAGCTTGCCAGTGTACTGTCTAACTGCAGTACCTCCAACTTCCACTGCACACTCCGTAATGATACTCGTCAGATTATCATTCATTGTGTCGACGCTAAGGGTGTTTTCTTCGATAAGAGCCTTGTACCTCTTCTGAAGCGAGACTCTGAATTCCTGTACATTCCCTTGCAAAGCTAGCTCATTGAACGGCTTCTTGTGTATCAGTTCCTGTCGTACCTTCTTCAAGTCTAGGCGAATTCAGGACCATACTATTCTGTGGTCTGTGCGTCGTACCTTGCCAAACACTTCCACATCCTGCACAATGCCTGTGTATGCACTCAGTATAAAGACTACTTCGTTCTTCTTAGCGCCATTAGGGCTCCTCCATGTCCACCTACGGTTCCCTTGCTTTCGGTAGAAGGTATTCTAAATTCGTAAATACTGCGTTCTGCGAAGTCTACTAGTAGCTCTCCTCTGGCATTTCTAGTACCGATGCCATAATCGCCTGCCGCCTGGTCTCCAGCCTGTTTCTTCCCTACTTTTGCATTGAAGTCTCCCATCAGTATAGTATACTGTGTTTTTACGTTACTCGTTGCCGATTCCACGTCTTCATAGAAGCTTTCAACTTACGCGTCATCATGGCTGGACGTACGCGCCTAAGCCTGTACCACCTTCTTCTTGTACCTCTTATTGAGTTTATTTACAATACCTATCCCCCTTTGCTTGTTGCTATAGTATTCCTCTGTGTTGCCAGCTATGTTTCGGTGGATAAATAACCCCACTCCCAGTTCTCTTCTGTCAGCCAAGTCCCGATATCAAAGGAGGTGCCCGTTCTGTAGCACTGTATAGGCCTCATCTCTCCTCCTACCCTCACTGAGCCCTATTACATCCCATTTATAGCCCTGTAGCTTCTCGAATAGTACACCTAGATTTGCCTCACTAGATCAGGTTCTAGCGGTAAACATTGGTAATTTCAGGTTCCCCTGGCGGCCTGTCCGGCGCCAGAGATTCTTAGCACCCTCTGCTGTGTTGCAGATCTGAACGCCGCCATGGTCCGTTGCTTCGCAGCCGCTGGGAACTGAGGGCCGTGAGTTTATTGACGTATGCTTCTGGGAGGTGGTGACCAGATAGTGCACCGGGGTGGGTCACCGGCGGTGGTCACCGGTGAGGCCGCACCCCAGGGTTCCTAATGCAGTTCCATCACCACGCGGACATTTTTTTATTACGGCTGGGAACTGCGCGGCACCAGGATTTGAACCACAGACCTCTTGCATGCTCCCCAGGGGAGCGTGCTGGGTCCCCTTTTATTTTTGCTATATATAAATGACCTACCAAACCGCTTTACGGTCCCGATAAGGTTGTTTGCCGATGACTGTGTTGTTTATAGCAGAATCGAGACTGAACATGACCAAGTTAATCTAAACAACAATCTTCAAAGAATAAAGGATTGGTGCGAAGAATGGAAAATGAGTTTGAACACAGAAAAAACAGTCTTTATGCCTATAACTAGAAAGAAAGCACCTCTTGATTACAACTACCAGATTGGCAATGCTTGCCTCAAGCGTGTACAAAACTATAAATATCTTGGGTTATGGTTCACGCCCGACCTCCGGTGGAACACTCATATTGATAATGTATGCTCCAGGGCTACCAAGGCATTGTATAGCCTTAGACGTAACCTTTATACCGCCCCATCTGATATAAAGTGTCTTGCTTACAAAACCCTTGTCAGACCTATTATCGAATATTCTAAAATTGTCTGGGACCCTTACACAAAGACAAACTGCAATAAAATAGCAAAAATACAGCGACTTGGTGCGAGATTTATTTTTAATAAATATCGCCGACATCAGTCTCCTACTGAACTCTGTAAAGAAGCTGGAATGGATAGTCCTAAACTTAGGACGAGGATTGAGCGTCTGAAATTCCTCTTCCAGTTAATTCATAATCATTTTAAACTAAACTATTCAGATTACTTCCAGGTCAACATACAAGAACACTCCAGACATCGCCATAATATGCACATACCACCCCTAGTCCCACGTAACGATTGCTTTAAGTTCAGTTACTTTCCACGTGCTATTGAAGATTGGAATATGCTGCCAGAGTCTATAATTGGTTGTTCCTCGCTTACATCATTTGAACAGAATCTAAAACGTTTATTTTCTGAATAACAGTGACAAATGTTTTTTTTCTGTTTTTTTTGCGTGCGTGTGTACTTTTTGTTGGTTGCATGAGACTGCAGTAGTTGTCTTTCAAATCTTCAGCGCTGTGCAAAAGTGCCGCCTCAAATGCGTCATGTGCTGTTCTGCGCGTATGTATTGCATCGCATGTGTGTTCCATTTCTTGTTATGTATAACTTCGCGTTGCTGGTCACAATAATGCCGAGAAATTATCTCGAGACCTGTACGGTACTTCTTTTTCACAAATAATTGTTTGTACTTCCACCCTGTAACGGCCCACTTCTGGGCTAACAGTATAAATAAATGAAATGAAATGTACTACTACCTATATAATGTGCCTCAAGCATAGGCGCGCATACGGCGTGGGGACAGAGGGGCGGCCACTCTTTCCAGTCACCGAAGAGGGAGCTAAGTTCACCCTGTACATTGACTTACTAGGAATAAGAGGATGGGGGCACTGTGATCAACATTCACCCCTCTTGAAGGGGAACAATGCGCGCGCTTTTGGCATCACACATAAAAAAATATTGCCATGTTATGAAAAAACCACGGCAGCATCTGTTGTTTGCCTACGAAGACCGCCTTCCTAAAGCTCTACATATACGCAGCGAGACAAAATTTTACATTGTACCGCTGAAAGACGCGTCTAGCAATTACAAACAGAGCGAATCCAGTTAGCGTCACATTAGATTTTCACAATTCCTAGAAGCGAAGACAAAACATAGGAAGCGAAACGTTCAATGCAATACATCGCGATTGACAAAGAAATTTGAACTAGAATACAGATGACATTTTAGTGTTGGTTTGAGAGCTACTAAACGAACTAGCAAAACTTCATTCGAGAGGCAGCATTCACAATAAATAAAAATAATACTGCTCGACAATTGCGAAGTGTCTGCTAGTGTTTGTGCTAGTGTATGTGTGTGTGTGTGTGTGCTAGTTTATATGTGTGTGTGTGTGCATGTGTGTGGGTGTATGTGCGTGTGTGTGTGTGCGTGCGTGTGCGTGTGTGCGTGTAAAAAAGATGTTTATCTATCATATAATGCAAATTTAGACGCATTTGTCAAACATATAAAGAAGATGTTTCCTTGTCTGAGGTTTTGCATAGGAATACCGGGTGAAGAAATATGCTTTTCATAACTACAACTAATTCTTGTGGTTAAAATTAATTTCTTTGTTACTAGCAGCAAAAAAGCAACCTAACTAGAACAGCTACAAAATATGATATGTTCTCATGCAATAAGTCACGAACATTTCACAAGAAGTCACGCTGTGAAGAAAAGAGCCGGGAGATAAGTACATTCTCGGTTAAACACAAGTAAATGACACGATCAAGCGAACGAATATGACGAGCCTTCTGCTGCTGCACAAGTGAGAGGATCGTAGAGACATTCAAGGTTAGTAGAGCTAACCAGATAATGAGGCTTGTGTATGGAACTTAACAGAAGATAAATTGTACGTATCGAACGCAAAAATATTCGAAGATCCAAGGTTACTTGTCATCTAAGACACCATTTTATTGACTTCCTGAACTTCGCGAAAGCAACCGAGCCAAGACAATTTTCTCCCCAGAAAAAGCTCGCCTAAGTCGACTTCACTAAAACAACCTCTACGTCGATTCTTTAACTGCCGTTGATCTTTTGTGACCCCAAAATGTGGCGCCACCATAATCATTATTTCTGAGCTTTCCATTGCGAACCGCTTTTTATTGGATGACATCCTGAAAATCAGCAGCTTTTCAGTCACCGTTAAGAACTTTCTATTCACGTTTCTAGACTAATTTATTATTTTTCTTATCAATTCACAATGGGGATGCACAAATGCGCAATATTTATTTAGTGTGTGAGTAGTGTCACTAGTGCACTAGCTTTCCTAACGTGTGATTGTTCTCGTGTCTTTGTTTGTGTATTTTTGTTTTCATGGAATGTTTGGCTCCCTTCTGCGAATGTATCTGTGGTGATAAATGTAAATTAAAGGTTTCAATGAAATTGAAATTAGAGGTTTGGTTTGTAAAAATTTTTTTAGCCTAAGAACCTCGTGACAGAGATTGTACGAGCAATATTGTGTGTTCGGCGTGTTATATATCTTGAAAAAATTGTGTTTTGAATCTTACAAAATATATAAGGAAACTAGAAACTTCGTTTACTTCGACTTCAGCTGTCAGGCTGAAGCCGACGGCTAAATTTGGCAGCGCGAAAAACAAACGACTGTATTACACAACAAGAGACCTGAATACATGTAGGAATGCCCACAAAAATTTCCAAAAACAGCACAACCTAAGTCCCCCAGTGATGACACAAAAGGTAACAATAAAAGAAGTTATTTTTACAATGTTTGTCTCATTCGCTCTCTTTAACCATGTGTTAATGTTGCACTAGTATCCACCATGAACGTTAATCTCTTTGTCTAAGTTGCAGCAATGTTCACAAAACGATGCGATGAAAGGAGTACACTCTGCAAAAAACAAACGAATGAATAAAAATCTTCATAACATAAATTTGTGTATTTGAAACCCGGCAGGATTACTTTCGATGTTATGAAGCAGCAAAGCAAGTTGCTCTGTCTTTGCTGACTTGAAACTCCTGATGCTGCAAAATAACGGGAAGGGACAGGTGTAACGCCACTGCCGCAGCCTTCACTTTACTGTTTAATCCCACCTGAGAGCGCCGCAAGCGGAAAGAAATTCTGAAGAACGATAAGTTTCCCAATAGAAAGCCGGAACACAAAGTTCCGAAAACGGCGCTATAGTGTCCAGGCGCTACAGCAACGGTCCTGTTTTGAAGCCTTCACAATGATGAGATTTGCCACTCATGCACTACCGTCTCTGTTATTTTTTCTTTCGTAGAATTGAAAAAAAAAACAGCAGTCAGTGGGCCTAAACATACGATGACAATCATGAATGATGAAGCTTTCTACGAGAAAAGCAAATAGAAAACGTGGCAGCATTACACTCATGTCTTCATAAAGAGAAAACAAAAAGAGATTGATTGACTGCTTTTCTTTTAAGTTCTGTTCTGATTTGCTTGGTGTGAACAATTTGAGTTTATATTGCGTCGACTACTTGCTTTTTTTGAGTTGCGATACACGAAAAAAAAGAGAAAAGTCAAAAACAAGAATTAACATGCAAGTGAAAAAAATTGTTCAGCAAACTGAGCAATCAATGAATATCACATGTTGAAGAATCATTCACGCATAATTCCCTCCGCAGTTATAATAATAATAATAATAATGGTTTATTTCCACCAATACACAGTTGATGGAGGGGGTGAGAATAAAAGCGACTATCCGCTTGACTAAGTTCTCACCCCCCTATGTACATAAGGCAGTGGCGGTGGCGGCAACAGAACACCACAGCTGACAAAAATACACAACATTAACAAAATTAGAATTGATAAAGCCTTCAAACTCAAAAAAAAAAAAGAAAAACCACACAGACACAGTGCAATAAACATATATAGAAATATAAATCAAAAGTCGCAATATGTAAAGCACGAATACATTAAACATATTATTTACGTGCAGCGGTGACTGCATTTTCATCCTTTGTGTTTTTGTTTATTGTTTTCCCTAATTGTTATCTACGAACTTTGAAGATAAGGTCTTAATTGTCAGGAGTGTTAATAAGATATTGGCGAAGTTGAGAAAGGGTGATATCTGCTATGTTAACACCTGATGAATATAACCTGTTTAATTGTAACGGTAGCTGATAAGTAATTTTTTGTTGTCCATAGTTAGTTCTTGTACGAGGAAGCATCCAAGGTAGTTGATGACGGTGAGGGTACTTTGGTTGATGACGTATCATGGAAGCGATATCTGTGATAGTAGATGAACGTTCTTTTTGTTCGATCTTATAGCGGCGTAAAAGCCTGTAAATGTATAGGTGGTAAACATTGATGATTTCATGTTCACTAAACAAGTGATCTGTTGTATGTCTGCGAGGAAGATTGTAAATTAGACGGAGGATTTTATTATGGAGAGATGAAATTTTTCTTAAATTAGTTTTAGTCGTTGTCGCCCACACTAACGTGCAGTAGTTCAAGTGTGAAAGGAATAAAGCGTGGTATATAGCAAGCTTTGCCTTTAAAGGTAAAACAGATTTATGTCGCCAAAGTATACCAACCGCTCTCGATGCTTTTAATAAAATGCTGTGGACATGATCATTCCATTGCAAATGTAGTGTGAAATAAACTCCTAGTGATTTTATTGACCTGACAATTTCAACTGGCTCGGATTTATACAGCAAATGTATTAAAGTATCAGATTTTTTATTAATAGAATTAAAAATTATAGCTTTAGTTTTATTTACATTAACTGACAGTGCATTTTCCTTTGTCCAAACTTCTAGCTTACCTAATACATTGTTACCACGGGAAGATAGCTCATTGTGTGTATCAGCTGACAAAAGGATTGTAGTGTCATCCGCATAAATAATAAACCTGGATTGATCATCAATGTTCGCAATATCATTAATATAAATGTTAAAGAGAAGAGGCCCAAGTATACTGCCCTGTGGCACACCGGCTGTAATATCACGCGTTTTGGACTGAAAATTGCTGATTTGAACGTACTGCTTCCGATGAGATAAATAGGATTTTATTAAATCTAAAGCGTGCCCTCTAATACCACATAAATCCAATTTTCTAAATAAGATACTGTGTACTATGCAGTCAAATGCTTTGGTAAAATCTACAAAAATGCCTAACACGAACTTATTTTTTTCTAATTTATCAAGAATATATTCTTTTTGATGAATCAAAGCAATTTCCGTAGAACGGTTTTTTCTAAATCCATACTGAGAATCATTGATAATATTGTTAGATTGTAAAAACTTGTCCATGCGTTTCAGTATGATTTTTTCCAGACATTTAGAAAAAACAGGAAGGATACTAATTGGCCTATAATTGCCAAAGTCATTTTTGTCTCCCTTTTTGTAAAGCACAATTACTTTTGCTATTTGCATAGCCGAAGGAAATGTAGCGGTTTGCAGGCACAAATTAAAGATATGTGTAAGCGGCACACAGATTAATTCAATGACATATTTTACTGGACGAATTTGTATGTTGTTTAAATCACATGACGTACTGTTTGAAAGCTCAAAAAACGTTTGCGTTACTTCACTCTCACCTACTGGTTCAAGAAAAAGAGTAGATGAACATCTGGCAGTAGGGGTGTCTTGTGAGTTATGTGGTGTAGAATGATCCCTAGCGAAGTACAAACTAAATGCCTCAGCTAATTTTTCCCCTGTGTAATCTTCTCCTTTATGAGTGATCTTGTCGAAATGCGTATCCTCAATGAAATTAGCGTCCAGAGAACGTATTTGTTTCCATAGTTTATCAGGATGCCGAAATGAATTTTCGAATTGTTTTTCATAATATCGCTTTTTGGCATTTCGGATGTCACTGGTCAACTTGTTTCTGTAGCTTTTAAACTCTTGAAACAGCTGTGTGCTTTTGGAGGCAATGTATGTGTTATAGAGTTTATTCTTCTGTTTAATGCGTGTATGAAGTTCATTACATATCCAAGGTTTTCTTATCTTTTTCATAGTACGTTTCTTTTTTAGCGGAAAGTGCCTATTATAAACACCGCAGAATTTACTAAGAAACTTCTCATAAGCTGCCTCTGCATTAGTTTCATTGAACACATCACTCCATGACATAAGTGACATTTCACTGTGAAAATTTTCAAGAGCATTAGGTGTGACGTACTGAACCATTGGGGTACATATGTTTTTAGATCTAGGCTGCTTTTTCTGAAAAAACAAATAAATGCCCATGTGGTCACTTAAATCGCAACAGATTACCCCTGAATGTATAACAGAATTGTTAATATTAGTAATAAACAGGTCAATCAGTGTTTCTGAGTTCGTAGTTATACGAGTAGGAAGCTTAGTAACAATACTGAAGCCAAAACTTCTTAACAGCACATCAAAATCAATTGCATGGGCAGAATTAGACATCATGTCTATATTAAAATCACCACCCATAATGACATCATAGTGATGCGCAGAAGTAAAAGAAATATATGATTCAATGTACTCAAAAAATACGTCAACATCTCCACTGGGTGGTCGGTAGAACACTGAATAAACGGTATTATTTGCCAATACAGAAACAACCTCAACAGCAGATGACATGCAACAAAGTTCCGAGATCAATTCACATTCGATTTTCTTATTAACGAAAATGCAAACACCTCCACCACGACCCACATTACGATTGACGGCAAATGTGGAAAATGATGGCAAACAAAAGCTACTGCTCAGCCATGACTCAGATACCATGACGAAATCAAAAGACAGGTTAAAACTGTCTAACAAAATTTGCAGTTCATCAGCCTTATTGTTCAGTGATCGTACATTCAAATGAAAACATTTCACTGATGAGCCCAACCAATCGGCAGGCATGACGCTGCGAATGTTGCAAGGCAACACGAATCTATTATTAGCCATTTTGACGTGATGTTCACATGTTATGTGCTGACGTGCCTAACCACAGTAAAATTAGCCAGCTGACTCGCGTCCTTGACAACGTGGGACGGTTCGCCATCCTTCCTGCGGATGAAGATTTTCCCGTTTGCATACCACACGTAACGGAAGCCATTATCGCGAGCCCATTGCTTCACAGTCCACAATAGCGTTCTTGCCCTGCGCGTTAGGTTTTCCGAAAAGTATATGTTTGCATCCTTTTCCTTTAGTAATCGCCTTTTCTGCAGCCACATATCCCTCAGCTTTTGGCTTTGAAAACGTATGATAATGGCGGGGGTCTTATTTGCCTTCGCCGGAAGGCGATGATAAGCTTCAAGGTCGTGATCGCTGACCTCAGGAACTTGGATCATCCTGGCTATCTCGTTTATCTTTTGGAGTAGATTCTCGTGCTCGTTGAAAAGTTTCCCATGAATTTCCAAGTTTCGGCTCCTGCTACGCATTTCCAGGTCATTCAAGTCAGAGTTTATCTGGTGTAGTTCCTCGTCAGGCCTTGCTCGTTCCAACTGTTCAGTTCTCTTACGGAGCTGTTCAATTTGTTTATCTTGGCCGTCCACTCGCTTCAGAATGGTATCGAAATGATCAGACATTGTTTGCACTGCCTGTTCAATGCTGTTCATCTTTTCATTCAGTGGCATTAGAAAATCAAGTTTTTGACTTAACTCCGCAAAAGCAACAGCAAAGTTAAAATCCTGATGAGCCGCAGCAGCGGCACCTGCACCGACGCATGGCGCACCAGTTTTACACGTGAAACACACATAGTTTTTGCGAGAATTGGTGCCACTTCTCGTCTTATCAAGCGGCTCAGTCAGTCCGGAGCACTGTTCGATGTGATAAGAATTACCACACTTTTTGCATTTCACTTTAGCATCAGTAGTTTCTAGGGTAAGCATGCAAGCAAGGCATATGTCCTCCCCAGAAACACTCATCTCTCATACACCTCGAAAAGCACGACTACGACGACAAGTTTGGCAGTAGCAGCAACCAGCAGAAAAATAGGAAAAGGAAAACACAAATGTGTGAAGACAAACCTGTGAAAAATGCAGATGAACACGTCAGAACGGGCGTCTATCGCCGGTCACCGCTACTGCCAAACTGCCGATAACAGGTGGGGGCAAGGGCGTCTCAGATCATGACGCAATCCCAATGTTTGCGATGCCAGATTCCGTCGGCCGCCGAGTCCTGGACATCCAAAAGAAGAATAATGTAGCAGTTGCCGGCGTTGCAAGGTACCACGCTCGTCAGTGCGGCAGAACCAGCTATCCAGAGAATAGGACCACCGGTATCAGCAGCAGGACAGGGACGAACCTGTGAAAAATGCAGATGAACACGTCAGAACGGGCGTCTATCGCCGGTCACCGCTACTGCCAAACTGCCGATAACAGGTGGGGGCAAGGGCGTCTCAGATCATGACGCAATCCCAATGTTTGCGATGCCAGATTCCGTCGGCCGCCGAGTCCTGTGAAAAATGCAGATGAACACGTCAGAACGGGCGTCTATCGCCGGTCACCGCTACTGCCAAACTATACATTTCTTTCAAACGGCTACTCACATCTTACGGGCAGCACATCTGTTCTTATACAGTCGCAGACAGCTCCGCACCAGAAGTGCTTATCCAGCCTTATGCCCAGTCTAGTGCAGTGTCCAGTCGAGTGTAACAATGCTTTTAGAAGATGTTCACGGTTAGCTGAGGCTGATTTTCCAGGAACGAATCAAGCAACTTTTGTAATGGGTCTGTCAAAAACTGCTAGTGTTTTTTTCTCGAAATTTCATTTTCCTTTGCATACTTTACGCATTCAAAAGAGTCTAAGAAACATCGTCACCTTGACGACCCTAACCGCATGCACGTGAGTTGAATCAATGTACCTATCGCCGGAAACTGTGCAGGCTACTTCAAGTCAAAGACTGAAAAGTGACGAGTGTGTATGTCGTGTTAGATATGTGGCTGCTGATACTTCTGTGTTTTTAGTGATACTACAGACCAGCCCCGGGCCGATGCAAGAGGTGAATAAATATCATATAATAACAATTTCGCTTGTCTATGTGTTATACTATTTGGAACACCTGCCCTATAGATAAAAGAATTTCATAATCTCAGGCGTCATTTAAAGCTATTTGGAGAGCCCATCTGTATCCTAATTGCGCTTTATTTTAATACGGAGAAGTATCAAACAAAGTGCAACGTTAGAACCGTGCTCATAAGCATATTTCACAGTTTCCGCAAAACATGGGGCTATTTCTTTGTTTTTGGAAAACCATCTCACATGTTCATTATCTGAAGAAAGAGCTCACTATGCGTCAACTTTATCAAGCGTGTTGCTCCAGAATGTGTCCCAGATATACTAATTTGCTAAAAAAGCATTTCCTGCTATACACAGTGGATCCGTTTTTCATGGACGATTATGCCCTGTGTTGGCTTCACGAGACTACTCTCTGCGCGCATCTTCTTCCTTAGGAGGACATATTTCCTTGTGTATACCGATGACAATATTAAGCTTCATTCTGGCCTCGCTGTGGTGGTCGAGCGGGTAAGGTACTCGGCTGCTGACCCGCAGGTCACGGGTTCGAATCACAGCTGCAGCGGCTGCATTTCCGATGGAGGCGGAAATGTTGCAGGCCGGTGTGCTCAGCCTTGGGTGCACGTCAAAGAACCCCAGGTGGTCGAAATTTCCGAAACCCTCCACTACGGCGTCTCTCATAATCATGTGGTTGTTTTGGAACGTTAAACCCCAAATGTCAATCAATCAATCAATTAAGCTTGATTCTGTGACACCAAAGCAGAACGCTAGCATTTACACAGTTGATGACGCCACTTCTCTCGCTGTGTGGAGAGCGCACACTCTTGCACAAGCAATCACCTCATCCCCTGACCTGCCGCGGTTTTTCCACGCTTTTAGCGCGGTGATATGATTAGCTAAGGATGACTTGTGGATGTGCAGAGGCGTAATGACTCGGCGAAGATTTTCTTTTCTACAAATCACACCTAAGACCCTCCGCCCCTCCCTTTAACAGATAAGCTCTAAAAATAGCCACCGGGTGCCATTGACATGAATTTATGCCACAGTTTTTAGATTTTCTCATCTTCAAGTTCTGGTGCAATGGTCGCAGAGGCTAAAGCTATAGCAACTGGAGTCATCTATCTGCTCACGAGGCTTACTTAAAAAATGGTGGCACACAACTTGTAGAGCCACTGAAAAGTGCTATGTCGGATTTTTCGCGCATGCCATTTATGTCCCTGATAACTTTCAGTTTGCCAGCATTTAATGGTCTTTTGCGGTAACCGTTGTAATATGCCTGTAATGACAATCTGCTGTCCTGAAGGTAAACCATCTGACGTGTAATTAGTTGGTCGAATGAAAGGCGACTGTCTTGCACCTGTATGAGTCTAAATCGATTTCCCCACACTTCTCTGGTTCGTACAACTGCCAAAGGTGGCTGTCGAGGTTTTGCATGCACCAAGTTTCTACATTCATCTAGTTCTACCACAATAGATAAGTGCAATGCATACCGAAATTTCACTGTCTATAAAGCCTGCATAATGACCAGGAACTAACTTAACCTAATCGTGTGTGAATGAAACAATGACGAAAACAATGATGCATGCCAACCACGGTGGAGATCCATGTTTACGAATGCTGATGTTGCACCATGTTGGTGTGACATAATAACTATAAAGTGCTTCAAGGACGGAGACACACCGCAAATATAAAGTAGCGCTTTTGTTGTGTTCTGTATTTATATCCTTCAACGCTTTATTGGCAATATTCTCACTAAAGCTAAAGTTGTTGCTGCCTGATAATTATATTTTCATTTTGGTCATTATTTGTGAAACATTTTGCCAGCGCTTGCGTAAGCACAGATTTGTGTATGGAGATTTAAATTGTGACCGCTGTCATATTTTTCACCATGGGATTTGTTGCTACCTGTTCTTGGTAAGTGAAAGTTCTTCCAAGCGTGAGGCAAAGATTCTGTGCGTTGAAATGTGAAAAATGTGAGGCATCCACGCATCTACAGAGTAGTGGTGAAAAGCCTGACGAAACATCAGTTGTGTTGACATTTCCTCCTTCTTTGCGTCCTCCTCCCACTTACTTCACTTTTCCGCCACTTGGTACGCTAGGCTATACATAGATATACTATACTTTACTCTCTAACCTACTTATCCCTTATTTATACTCTACTATGCTCTCCATGATGGTGTAGGGTTGAAGAAGCTTGACTGCTCACTCGATGATTGATGCATCGAATTTAAGCCACGACAACCGCATTCTAAATCGAGAAGGAAATTCTTGATACTCGTGAACTTGAACTCAGGGGCCCGTTAAAGAACCACTGGTGATCTAAACTTCCCGAGTTCTCGTAATCGTATCAGGGTTTCCGAACGTTAAACCTCAGAAACAGATAGATGACGCAAAACTACGGCTTTATTTTAACTTTCTTCTCTCTCCTCATCAACTCCTCACTGCGCTCACTTTTCTTATCCACCCCCTTTGAAAACTCTACTAACAACAGCTATATATTTATTTATTTATTTACACATACTGCCACGCTAAGTGCGCTATGGCAGGAGTGGGTGTACAAAATGCGCGGAATTTTAACAGACAGGACTGAAAATTATGTAAACAGGTAACATAATACAGATGTGTGGTTATACAAGGACAAAAGTGCGCAAACATGGATTAACATGAATGAAAATAGAATAAAGAAACAATGCAAATCAAGAGCTAACACCAATGGCAAATAGATGAGGGTATGTTACAGACGCATTTCTTGGATGTCGGCATGAAAATTGGATGATGGGCGTGAACGAATAGTACCAGGTAACGAATTCCAGTCTTCAATAGAACAGGGAAAAAACTGAACTTGAACTTATTAGTTCAAGTTCAGTATGGTACGCATTCCTTCTCAATTTTTCTCTCCTTCTTTGCGTCTGTTTTTTTTCTTTTCTTCGTCGTTTCTTTTTAATTTTATTCTTTTTTATTTTTATTACCTTCTCATTTACAGAAAGGCAATGATGTATTACCCATAAAGGCTTGTTTTGCTAGTGTGCCTGATTAGCCGAGTTGTTAAGACACTGGTCTCTGTACCGTAAGTACGCGGAAATAAATATCGCATTTACTTTCGTTCTTCAAATATTATTTCTCCTACTCTAACCTCATTCTTTCTCACCTCCTACTTTCTTTCCTCAACCGATTCCTGGAAGAGACGAGACGCCATATGTACCAGTGACCATTCACGATTATGGCACTTTTTTGTCAATGGCGGCCATCGCAAAAGAAGCCTAAACGAATTTGCTCTTACAAAGCAAGTGTTACGAAGACAAGATTTCACGTAGGGGCTCTGAGCAAACCTAATAAAGAACAACTTTCATGGCAATAGCAACTATATGAACACAGTTGGCTCATTTTCGCGAACACCGTACTGTTATACCACGTGCATGTATAGCTAAGTATGTTGCAAGACACCAGCAATATCATGCTCTCGATGCCGTCTATTCAGCTCAGCCACCTGACGGACAACACCTTCGGACGAACAAAACGCTCGCCTTCAGAGGCTAGTAAATTAAACAGATCTCATAAACAATATGTTGAAACAGCCCCAACACGGTGGTCTAGTGGCTAAGGTACTCGGCTGCTGACCCGCAAATCTCAGGAACGAATCCAGACTGCGGCATCTGCATTGCCGATGTAGGCGGAAATGTTGTTTGCTCGTGTACTCAGATTTGAGTGCACGTTAGAGAAGCCCAGGTGGTCGATAATTCCGGAGCCCTCCTCTGTGGCGTCGCTCATAATCATATAGTGGTTTCGGGACGTTAAACCCCACATGTCAATCAATATTTTAGATGACGAAAAACAGTCTAACTCCTAGAAACGGTGAGCAACATATATTTGGTCGTGCCGTTATTGCATGTGTCGGCATAACTTTAAACTGTGCCTAAAATTAGCTGGGGCACGCTTTATAATAATTCCCTCATTTAGTGACTCTTATGAGCAGTTAAAGTTAATGCTATGTCAAAAATTTTACATGCTCAGTTGTTCTGGTGCCTTCAGAACACTACTCTAGCAGCTGCGAACCATTCTGTAATGGTTTGCGAGCATTGTGTGGGCTGCGTTTTTCTGGGCGTTACTGCTTCAAAAGCCTGATCCTCGTACGCACTAGCAGGCAAACCAAACACTGCGGGCGAATTTTCTGTCTCATACACGACGCCTGAATTCAGTTTTGTAAGAAAACGGGTGTCTTTGTGGGAATCGTCTCCTGGTCATGATGCTTCTTGAACGGTTGTTTCAATCTTCGAGTACCTTCTCTTCATGTGATCTACATGGCGCCTGTGCCTCCTACCTTCTTAAGTAACAGTTACAAATGACCTTTTGCTGCATTATTCAAATACTACAGCGGGTAGTCATGCAGGGTTGTAAACAAAGGTCTTAACTCACACCTTCTCGCCTGGTGCATAATGTTTGGTCGTGTCATCCACCTTGCCCTTTTGGGTAAGTTTTTGCGGTTGTAGCGCGGCGGCGTGGGACGGCAGCTGTCATCCAAACATTAGCACTACAGACGTTTCCTGCGCTGTGGTGTGTGCTGCCGTATGCTGCTTGAAAGGAAACCTCAACAGCTAGCAGGAAAGGCTCCCATTAGTCGATTTCGTGAAATCCCTTATTACTTCTGCCACCATACTTTCCGCGTGCTCATTTGTAGCCGGGTGATATGGAGCTGATGGTATGTGCTTGATTATGTCCAGCTTGAAGAAGGGCTACCTTTCGGACGAAACAAAGCCCCTTCCGTTATCGAAAAGTATGGTTTGCGGTATGCCAGAAGTGGCGTACAGCGATTGAAGTACATCCATTGCAGCGGAAGTAAACAGTGACGTAAGTTGTCTTACTTCTTACCACATGTAAAATGCATCTACTATGAATCAAACATTTTTGTTGATGACCAGCGCAGCGAAGTCAACGTGAACGACCTTCTATGGTTCCCTTGGGCGGGGTCATAGAGTTTCCGTGATAAACTGTTACGGAACTCTGGCACTCGTGTCTATGGGAGCTGCAATCCACGACACTTCAGAGAGTATGCGAATAATGCGTAGTACATGAATTTGTCTAATCTTCCTGCTTTTCGCTGCCTGTGTGTACGGGTCACTTCAAAGAATTTTCCACGAAACAAAAATTAGGAAGTTTTCGGCGGTTGCACTTCACACCTTATTTTTAAGGGTTACCAAAACAATGCCGAAACACAGCAATAAACAAAGCCACAAGTGCCATTTGCCACTCGCAGGTATGAAGACTAAGCAATTTCCTGTACTACGCATCATTCCCATGGTCACTGAACGATCGCAGCGCCAGAGTCTCCTCTTGGTAGTTTTAGAAAACTCTATGGGCGGGGCCACTCCGGATTCAACACCGCGCAAGGAAGGCGGCTGCGCACTTAACATGTCTCGCATGATCACTCCTTCAACCATTTCTGCGTCACTGCTTGGCCACCACAAGTGACTGTGAGCTAAACGTTTCATCGAAGTCATTTCCGGATGATAATCATGAAGTAGAGCTAAGACGTTTTCTATTGATTGCGTAGGAATCGCCAATTGTGTGCCCCATACTACACAACCACAATTCCTGGACTGTGCTTGTACCCAATCATTGTATTGTTGAAAAGTTGCACCCTGTCATGATGCCGTGTATCCGGTTTGTAGCCCATCATGATGTTGAGAAAGTGTGGGGTCTTCCCTTGTCAGCCTGGTTGTCCGCTGGTCTGAGGAGAAGCTGTCCTCTCTGCCCCTCACGCCAGCAGCCGAACCGCGTTGACATGCTGGCCCTTCACGCTCGGCCCCATTGCAGCAGACCTGGCAAACGAAAACAAACAGTTCAATCCAAACAGCGAACTTGTTTTTTTTTTTTGAAGTGAGACACGTGCACTGCGATATTATTAGATGCGAAGCATCTCTTTCGCTCGCGTGTGTAACGCCACACGTACATCAGTATGAACGTGCTGCAACGCGTTCTCCTCATCGCAAGTGTTGGAGCGGGGCCAAGTAGGTTAACTCGCACCTGCACGTTGACGTCACTTTCTTCTTCACCCGCAGCAGCTGCCGGTTCCTCCACTCGCTCGCAACACAATTCTCTCTCGGTTTGCCCTCTCCACCACACGCAACACTCGGCCGCGCATCGAGTAGAGTGGAAAAAGGAGCTTTAGAATAGCGCACCGCAAGCCCTAGTGGTTCGGATGTTGCCGCTGCGCAAGTGTCGTAACGCAAACCAAAGTTCATGATTGCGGTCCACCCGCAGCAAATCTGCAATAGCGTGCGGCCCATGCAGCCCGCAAGACCTGCAAACGCTGGAATCGATGATATGGTGTAGCTATTATCGTGCATTTGAATTTGCGTGGAGGGCTAACGTTAATCTAAATCTCATAAGGTGTCCGCTACACCCATTGACGCTATTAGAGAGTTTTAGTAGTGCGTACGCTGCGTACGTGGCGGCGTTGCGTACGTAAGGACGCCACGTACTGCGTAGTGCGCATGCGCAGACCGCAATGCGCACGTATCGCATTACGGACGCAGCCGCTACGCACGCACGCATGAGATGCGTGCGTGCGTACGAATGAGGTGATCGCGCCGCTCTCAAACAAGTTCGCGACAGCGCGAGACTTAGTTTTGCAAAATGGCGGCATCGAAGGCAAACACCGACCGGCTCTGTGGCTTAAAATATCGCCATAATCTGGCTATAACACTTGGATTGGCTCACCTTGGCTGTCAACAACACGTGCTTCTATTTTGATATACCAGATGGCGCAACACGCTTCACACTTGTTACGTACGCGGGTACTACGGCGTACTAAAAAGCGATTAGTGGCAAACGACGCCACGTAACGCAAGGCGCTTGCGTGATGCGTGCGTAGCACCATTTTGCAGTACTAAAACTCTCTATTCTAAAACTCCGTACGTTTTTGACTCTTTTTTTCTGTGATCAAACTTGCACGAAACCAAACCGACCTTCCGAGTCCTGGCGTTCCAAACAAATGTTTATCGAGTAAATGCTAAAACGAGTTACACTGCGAACGGTCATTTCAGCACCCGGTTCGACGCTCGTTTCAACCGGGGTAATGCCGTGCGCACCGTTGCTGTTTCACATCCTATCAGGCTTCCCTTCGAGAAGATAGTCCAGAATTTTTTAGGGGCAAATTGTTTTATAGCGGCACCTGTTCGTCCCTCGTAGCCGTTGTAGTACTGTGTAACAAATATAAAATTTTGACTTCCAAGGTGGTGCCGGTGAGAGATTTCCTCTGTGCGTTGTTGCACAATAAAAGATAGTGCTCAATGTACATGGCAATGGGTACTAAGGGGGAATGAGAGACAGGATAATTTGGCTTTTATTTAACGTGCACGCTGCGAATTTTTATTGTTCAACAACGCTTAGAATACAAGAAAGGGTTGCTACGTTATACTCGCTGGGCCTAACATTCTAGGTTTTAGAAAGGTTTAGCGAGCGTTGGGCCGCAGTGCCATAAATACAGTGAACAAGTATATACCATGAACTCGAGGTGGTTAAAGGTGGGAAGTGGACCCGAAGCACAAGCCTTAAGAAAGTGTGCGTATTACTCCTCTCGTTCAGTCCTTGGAATGCGGGCTGGATGGCGGTGCTTCTATATGAAAAATATATGATGAAAAAGTGTGAGATGGTGGTACTTAAAGTATTGAATAGGTGGAAGAACGGACACACAGACAAATGCATGGACAGACGCACGGATGGCTGCACAGATGGATGGACGCATGGACGGACGCGGGAGCGGATGCATGGACGAAAGCAGAGACGGACGAACAGATGCACGCACGGACGGGCGGTTGGATGCACGAGCGGCCACACAGACGCACGCATGAATGGACAGAAGCAAGAACGAATAGATGGACGGATGATACGCCCCACTATCCATCGTTCATGCCGTGGATATGCTGCCATTTTAGGGGCGAAGCTCGTTATAGCGGCACCTGTTCGTCCCTTGTAGCCATTGTAGTAGTGTGTAACAAGTATAACATTTTGTCCTCCATGGTGGTGCCAGTAAGAGATTTCTTCTGTCCATTGTTGAACAATAAAAGATTGTGCTGAATGTACATACCAATGGTTGTTAATGGGGAATGAGAGACAAACGCATTCGGCTTTTAGTTGAAGCGCACGGTGCGATCCCAATTAGCAGCCTTTGGAATGTACATTGAGAACTATCTGACAAGAAATGATTGCTACGTTATACTCGCTGCGTGTAACCTCCTTAGTTTTAAAAAGGTTTAGCGAGCGTTGAGCCGCAGTGGCATGAATACAACGAACCAGTACATACCATGAACTCGAGTTGGTTAAAGGTGGGAAGTAGATACGAACCGCAAGCCGTAAGAAAGCAATGCCGAATTATCCTGTCTCTCATTTCCCATTATCAGCCATTGGCATGTACATTGAGCACTATCTGACAGAAAAATATTGCTACGTTATACTGGCTGGGCATAACCTCCTTGGTTTTAGAAAGGTTTAGCGAGCGTTGGGCCGCAGTGCCATGAATACAGTAAACTAGTATATACCATGAACTCGAGGTGGTTAAAGGTGGGAAGTAGACCCGAAGCGCAAGCCGTAAGAAAGTGTGCGTGTGCCACCTCTCGTTTAGTCCTTAGAATGTCCGCTGGATGGCGGTGCTTCTATATGGGAGTGGAGAGAGGCAGTAAGCAAAATAAAAATCGATGGTGAAGTCGCCGATGGATGGAAACTTAGCAGGATAAGCATGATCTATAGAGGAAAGGGGAACATGCTGACATAAACAACTACCGTCCTATAACAGTGACATGAGTGGTCTACAGGCTGGCGATGCAGATTATAGAAAAAAAACTGCAGGCATGGTGTGAGGATGAGGGGGTGCTGAGGGAACTGCACAATGGGTTTCGGAAACACAGGAGGTTGGAAAACAACCTGTTTTCACTGACGCAGTGCATCGAAATATCAAAAAGGAACACAGGCCTCTGTGGCTAGCATTTTTGGATATCAAGAGAGCATACGGTAGCGTAGTTCAAGAGGAATTGGGGCGAGTACTGGACACACTAGGTGTGGAAGATGGAGTCACTAATCTTTTTAAGGATATCTATAAAGGTAACAAGGCAGTTTTAAAGTGGGAAAAACAGATATCCGAGCCTACAGAAGTAAAACGGGGGCTTAGGCAGGAGTGTCCTCTTCCTTGTTATTCATGATGTGCCTACCAGGATTAAAGGCTAAATTAGAAGGAAGTGGACTGGGCTTCAACCTCTCTTTCGTCAAACAAGGAAAACTCATTAAACAGGCACTACCAGCGTTGAAGTACGCAGATAATATAGCGCTAATGGTCGAGAATAAGGAAGACTTGCAGAGATTGGTGGACACATGTGGTAATGAGAGAGATAGTTTAGATATCAGTTTCAGTAAGAAAAAAGTCAGCAATCCTGATTTTATTGATAATGAAGGTAGTGAGCTTAGAATATAGGAGGTCACGCTGGAGATATCAGATAAATACAAATATCTGGGTGTATGGATAAGCAATGGGGCCAAACACCTAGGGGAACACGAAATATACGTGAGTACTAAAGGTAACAGGAACGCAGTGGCTATGAAAAAGAGGGCACTGTGGAAATACAATAGATATGAGGTTGTGAGAGGAATATAGAAAGAGTCATGGTTCCTGGTCTGACCTTTGGCAATGTGATCTTGCGTGCATGAGATCAGAAGTTCAAGCAAGGTTAGAAATTAAGGAACGTGGAATAGGCAGGCCTGTCTTAGGAGCTCAGCGAATACACCAAAATTAGGGAGCACAAGCTGATATGGGATGGACATCATTTGAGGGCAGAGAAGATAGCAGCAAGATAAAATTTGAGAATCGATTGAAAAAAAACGGCGGAGGAGAGCTGGGCTAGGAAGGTATTCAGTTACTTATACATGAAGAATGTCGATACAAAATGGAGAAAGCGAACCAGAAAATTGACTGGTAAATACTTAAAGAACAGCACGGGGCCAAACCAAAAAGAATTATCGGTTAAGAAGAAGGTGAAGGAAGCTGAGACCATAATGTGGAGAATCGGCATGATTAAAAAGTCCGCACTAGAGATCTATCGAACTTTTAAGCTGGAAATTGCCAAGGGAAGGATGTATGATAATACTCGGGGTAGTTCTCTACTGTTTGAGGCCAGGACGGGAGTATTGGGAACCAAGACATATCGGGCCAAATACGAAGGGGTAGACACGTTATGCAGTACGTGTGGAGATGAAGAGGAAACTGCCGAACACTTGATAATGTTCTGTAAAGGGCTTCACCCTATAGTTTAGGATGATGGCGCAAAGTTTTTCAAAGCACTGGGGTTCAGGGACAGGGAGGGCAAAATAGACTTTAAGCGGATAAAATTATTTAGAAGGAGATTATCTGATTGGTGGCTAAAGTCAAGGCACTAGTGAAAATTAAAACCTTCACTCCAAAGTACGAGTCCTTAATCTCACTATTTAAAGGCGAAAATCTAGTTTTTCGTTGACAAAGTATTTCGGCTTGGTGGCGTTAGCCACCGCCCGATCTAAAGAATACAGCCATATCAATCCATCCAATTCATACAATCTACAGGTTTTCCCGCTCAATTTAATCCAAGCGCCAGCCAAATCAATCTAGGCGCCAGTCAATTTAATCCAGCCGCCACTGAAATTATCCAGGTGCCATTCATTTTAATCCAAGTGCCACTGAAATTAATCCAACCGCCAGCCGATTTAATCCGGACGCCAGCGAATTTAATCCTGATGATATTGTGACTTCAAAACGACCCAGAATTTTCGGGAATGCGTGGAGTGAATAGCTTTGGAGTGAATTTACAGGGAAAAGCCATGAATGAGTGAGTCACTACATAGTGACACAATGCGACTCGCGCGACTTTATCACGCCTATCACCCGCGTAAGCACAATTCACACCTTCGACATGCATATCAAAGGCAACGCCGTCCACACAGTAATAACTTGATAATTATTAACCAGGCCAATGATCTCATCACGAGTGACTTAGGTGATGTCCTCACGCATAAAACCCACGCACGCACTGTCTTAACCTTCCGTCATGCATATCAAATGAAACGTCTTTGAAAGGGCGGGATCTTGATACCTAAAACTCGGCCAAGTCACCTGATAACCAGTTCCTCAGGGGACGTCATCACAAATATCACCCGCACAAGTAATTTACTCGCCTACCGACATGCATACCAAACGAAACGTCTTTGAGAGAGCGATAACGTGTTACCTATGACTCGGCCAACTCACTTGATCACTTGTGATTTAGGTGACGTCATCACGCCTATCACCCACGCACGCAATGTCTAACCTGCCATTATGTATACCAAACGAAACGTCTTCGAGAGGCTAATAAATTGAACGCTGTCAATCAGCAGAGTGAGGTGATCACTAGTGACTCGTGTGAAGTCATCGCGTTTGACACCCACGCACGCAGCGTCTAACCTGAGTTCATACATATCAAACGAAACGTGTTTGAGAGAGTAATAACTTGAACGCTGTCACAAGGCCCAGTGACGTCATCACTAGTGACTAGCGTGACGTCATCTCGCCTAAAACTCACGCAAGCACTCTATAATGTGCCTTCATGCATATCAAACAAAACGTCTTTGAAAGGGTAATAACTTGAATGCTGGCACTAGGCCGCGTGATGCCGTCACTAGTGACTCACGTGACGTCATTACGCCTATCACACGCACACGCAGTGTCCAAACCTGTCTTCATGCATATCAAACGAAATGTCTTTGAGAGAGTAATAACTTGAACGCTGTCACAAGGCCCAGTGACGTCATCATTAGTGACTGGCGTGACGTCATCACGCCTATCACACACGCACGCGGTGTCCAAACCTGTCTTCATGCATATCAAACGAAATGTCTTTGAGAGAGTAATAACTTGAACGCTGTCACGAGGCCCAGTGACGCCATCACTAGTGACTGGCGTGACGTCATCACGCCTGACACCCACGCACGCGGTGTCCAAACCTGTCTTCATGCATATCAAATGAAATGTATTTGAGAGAGTAATAACTTGAACGCTGTCACAAGGCCCAGTGACGTCTTCACTAGTGACTGCCGTGACGTCATCATGCCTGACACCCACGCACGCGGTGTCCTAAGCTGTCTTCATGCATATCAAACGAAACGTCTGTGAGAGAGTAATAACTTGAAAGCTGTCACAAGGCCCAGTGACGTCATCAATAGTTACCGGCGTGACGTCATCACGCCTGACACCCACGCACGCGGTGTCCAAACCTGTCTTCATGCATATCAAACGAAATGTCTTTGAGAGAGTAATAACTTGTACGCTGTCACAAGGCCCAGTGACGTCATCACTAGTGACTGGCGTGACGTCATTACGCCTATCACACGCACACGCAGTGTCCAAACCTGTCTTCATGCATATCAAACGAAATGTCTTTGAGAGAGTAATAACTTGAACGCTGTCACAAGGCCCAGTGACGTCATCACTAGTGACTGGCGTGACGTCATCACGCCTATCACACACGCACGCGGTGTCCAAACCTGTCTTCATGCATATCAAACGAAATGTCTTTGAGAGAGTAATAACTTGAACGCTGTCACGAGGCCCAGTGACGCCATCACTAGTGACTGGCGTGACGTCATCACGCCTGACACCCACGCACGCGGTGTCCAAACCTGTCTTCATGCATATCAAATGAAATGTATTTGAGAGAGTAATAACTTGAACGCTGTCACAAGGCCCAGTTACGTCTTCACTAGTGACTGCCGTGACGTCATCATGCCTGACACCCACGCACGCGGTGTCCTAAGCTGTCTTCATGCATATCAAACGAAACGTCTGTGAGAGAGTAATAACTTGAAAGCTGTCACAAGGCCCAGTGACGTCATCAATAGTTACCGGCGTGACGTCATCACGCCTGACACCCACGCACGCGGTGTCCAAACCTGTCTTCATGCATATCAAACGAAATGTCTTTGAGAGAGTAATAACTTCTACGCTGTCACAAGGCCCAGTGACGTCATCACTAGTGACTGGCGTGACGTCATCACGCCTATCCCACACGCACGCAGTGTCCAAACCTGTCTTCATGCATATCAAACGAAATGTCTTTGAGAGAGTAATAACTTGAACGCTGTCACAAGGCCAAGTGACGTCATCACTAGTGACTGGCGTGACGTCATCACGCCTGACACCCACGCACGCGGTGTCCTAACCTGTCTTCATGCATATCAAACAAAATGTCTTTGAGAGAGTAATAACTTGAACGCTGTCACAAGGCCCAGTGACGTCATCACTAGTGACTGGCGTGACGTCATCATGCCTGACACCCACGCACGCGGTGTCCTAACCTGTCTTCATGCATATCAAACGAAACGTCTGTGAGAGAGTAATAACTTGAATGCTCTCGCTTGGCCTAGCGACATGAATACTAGTGACTCATGTGACGTCATCACGTCTATCACACACGTACGCGCTGTCCTAACCTGTTTTCATGCATATCGAACGAAACGTCTGTGAGAGAGCAATAATGTTATACTTATGACTCAGCTAACCGACTTGATCACTATTGACTCACGTGACGTCATCACGACTAACAGTCATGCAATCACTCTCTAACGTGCTTTCATGAATATCAAATGAAACGTCATTGAGAGAACATTAACTTGAAGGCCGTTGCAGGCAGCATCTGCTAGTAAAAAACTAACTTCTCGCGCTGCACAGCCGTTCACCAGCTAACCGGTATACGTAGGCACCAGATCGCGCGTTTCGAATTCAGTCAAAGGCGTCTTTACATGGCTTTTGTTTGACGTGACGCTTTTCTTGACTCGTGTAGATGCGATGGAAGCAACAGTACCTTCAAGCAGCAGTGTGGTACAACCCAACAACAGTGTCACGTCGCTCGTTGAGGGCAGCGCTTCTCCTTCATTCAATAAATAGAAATAATGAAGTCGAAATGACAATTAAGCATTTTACAAACCATACTCAATTACGCAACATTGAACCGATACCCTCACCTCCCTGCGACACGTTTACTCCAGCTCGTCGTGTGGGTAGATGTACGCGTCTTTTTTGTTGCTTCTCGTGTTTCGTAGAATGCCTTGAAAATGCAGTTTCGGTAGGGCGAAACGAGGTGCTCCAGCATGCCGTTTGTCAACTAGTGGGAAAGGGGCGAATGTAAATGTTATAGCCTGCATGTCAGCAATTGGCCTTCTCCACTAGACAATTGCCGACAAGGTCCACTGGGCTGTCTTCAACGACTTTCTTGTAGAAGTGTCGAGTAAAGTTTCACAGCAGAAACCAGGAATACAGGCAGTGTTTCTGTTTGACAACGCACCAGCGCACCGCCGCGCCGAACAGGCTGTCCTCGCGGCAAGCGACCACACAGTCAAGTGGCTACCGCCATACAGCCCTTTCTTCAATCCGATTGAGGAGCTCTTCTCAAAGTTCAAGGCAGGTGTAAAGGGATTCCTAAGCGAGCGGAGGGATGATCTCCTCACGACACCGGAAGGGATCTCCAAGAAAGAACATCGCCGTGCTCTGATGGTTGAGGCCGCGGGGCGCTCTATGCAGCACATCCAGCGTGTGGACTGTGCCGCTTATGATAGGCACAATTACACTTTTGTACAAGCTGCCCTCGACTGCCTTGATATGTAGAACACTGCTCAGCAGCACATCTATGGGTGCGTGTTTATGAAAACTGCTTTGCCTGTATAATAATAAATTTTGTTTCTCACGGACTTGCCCCAGTTCTCTTTCCTCACCCATTTCATAACCAATTTGACGAGCTCGACGTTATCAGAACAACAATTTTTTTCTTGAGGTACGGTAGATGTTTTAAACGGGCTTCATCTTTGCTTCGGCGTTGCGAAAACATGTCAGGTAGGTCGTAACCATAGAGGCCAGCTCTATAGGCACTGAAAATCCGGGATTTAGGCACCAATAATAGGTGGCCAAAACACTCTTTCAGGCTTCCAAAATTGTGAATATAGGCAGAATAATCTTTGACAAAACTCAAATTTTCCAATCAACAGAAGTGGTATCTGTCTCCACGACATGAAAGCAAGCAAAAATGTTCTAGTTTATAATTGTACAAACGGGTAATGATTTAGCATAAACATGCGTTTTTCCGCGGGGTTCGCAGAATACGGTCTCTCCATTTCTAGTTCAGCATGGTCAGTCAAGTGTGCACCATCGTATAAATATGCTTCTGGGTCTCTTTCTGTGTGCCATAGCTAAGAAGGGCTATACATGCGCAAATAGTCAGAGTGCCAGGCGCCAGGAAGCATTTTTTTGCGGCGTATTACCTTGGCCTAACCACACAGGCTCAATTTTTCTTCTGTCTGTGAACACTTTAAGGGTCGTTACACAAACGTAAGAGTTTTGAGAAGCGTAAAGGAATGAATGCACTGAGCGCTCAAGATCTCATTTACCAAGATTTCCAGTACTACGCGTGGCATAAAGAGGTGATAGGCCAAACTGAACACGGCTTCACCTTCATCTCATGGGCGCGCGCCCCAACATGGTGAAGGTGATAGAATGGTCCTGCCTATGTCAAAGTAGTACGTGACACTGCGAGAACTATTTGAGACAACGTGTGTAATTTGTACAAACTGTTGCCTAAATAGAAGCATGACAGTTTACAAAAATGTTAGAACACACAGGCGAAGTCTATTCGCCTTATTTATTTAATTTCATATCAAGAGAGACGCGACACTAAGGTGCCTCCATTTTGTTTGCATTGGTGTTCTCGCAGTTTGCGCATTGTGTTGGGGCCAGCATTCACAACGCTGGGCGTGGTTTTGGTGTATCGTCCCTAGCAGAAGATGCAGCGGTGTGACGCTGTGTATCGGGATAAGGATACGTTATCCAAGCCAGCCTCTCCATACGTGCGCGCAGATAAGGATCCATCCCACAAAAACTCGCAGTACAATACAAAAGAACATCGAGACGGCAGAACACCGCTTGTACGCACGGGCTGACATGGGCATCTCATGCGAGTGTAGGTTATGCGCGCATGACGTGCTCATGCACGTCGTGTGATGCTCCAGCTCCGAGTGAATTTCATACCAATAGCGGGGAAGGAATTGGACTTACGAAGTCTTCTTGGAGTTAGTGGCGAAGGTTTCAAGCTCACCTCCTGAGATTATGCTTTCGCCGCTTCTAATGATCAAATTAAAATTTCTAAGGACACAAACATTTTCATTGGGCAGGCAAAATTTTTCACTGCCTAAATAAATATTTTCAGGTGACCCAGTGAAGCACCACATGTAAATGACAAACAAAAAACAAAAACTACATAGATATTGCTTTTTTATCTGCACTCTACTTCCTTTCTTCCCCTGATGACTCTCCACAGTTTCGCATTCAGTCTTCATCTTCCTGCCGCTGCACAGAGGCAGCTCCTGCTCCCTACCCATCTTAGCGCACACTGGAAAGAGGCTGAGCAGACGACGCGACATGGATGGTATACATGTGTAGAGGCTAGTCTACCTCCCTCTTGGCTAAAATGCCTTCTGAGTTTGACAGTTCTAAACGTAACTCGTGAAATAAAGAGTAGTTTGCACCACACAGTGTCACTAAACCTATATTTTGCCCGGTAACATGAATACCGGGCTCAGTGGTACTTGAAAGCAAAATTTCAGGTTAAATAGCGTTTATATAGGCATCGATTTTGAAAACAGACATTTACAGGCACCTATACGATTTGAGGCTACAACGCCCGAAAGAGGTATATATAGGCACTATAAAAGCACTATAAAAGCTCTCCTCGCCCTCTAATTTGTGCTCAAGTGTCAAAATGACACGATATGAGCACAAGAAACGAAACAGGCGTTTGCATATATTTCGGCTATAGTCATAACACTGTATATCCTTAATCAAGCATAAGACGCACGGTCTGCCTGCTCCAAAGCTTGCTACAAAAAGATTTGTCTACCACTCCTTCGGCTCAACAATTATTTTATCTGGTTATCCTGTGAAACAAATCCATTGTAATAGAGGGCAGTCCCCATACTTGAGATACATACTATTGCTATTTGCAACTGGCCATTTGCTGATGCGCCATTCAATGCGGTGGCTGACTCGTGCCTTCCTTTCTACATTCTATGCCAGGCCGTTTCTTATAGGTTAGTGTGCTTGGAATAAGCGAGCCTGTTTAGTGTAGAACGCCTGTCCGTTCACAGTATCGCAGCCTGGCTGCCCGCATTTTCAAGGCATTCTACGAAACACGAGAAGCAACAAAAAAGACGCGTACATCTACCCACACGACGAGCTGGAGTAAACGTGTCGCAGGGAGGTGAGGGTATTGGTTGAATGTTGCGTAATTGAGTATGGTTTGTAAAATGCTTAATTTTCATTTTGACTTCATTATTTCTACTTATTGAATAAAGGAGAAGCGCTGCCCTCAACGAGCGATGTGACGCTGTTGTTGGGTTGTACCACACTGCTGCTTGAAGGTACTGTTGCTTCCATCGCATCTACACGAGTCAACAAAAGCGTCACGTCAAACAAAAGCCATGGAAAGACGCCTTTGACTGAATTCGAAACGCGCGATCTGGTGCCTACGTATTCCGGTTAGCTGGTGAACGGCTGTGCAGCGCGAGAAGTTAGTTTTTTACTAGCAGACGCTGCCTGCAACGGCCTTCAAGTTAATGTTCTCTCAATGACGTTTCGTTTGATATTCATGAAAGCACGTTAAAAAGTGCTTGCATGACTGTTAGTCGTGATGACGTCACGTGAGTCAATAGTGATCAAGTCGGTTGGCCGAGTCATAAGTATAACATTATTGCTCTCTCACAGACGTTTCGTTCGATATGCATGAAAACAGGTTAGGACAGCGCGTGCATGTGTGATAGACGTGATGACGTCACATGAGTCACTAGTATTCACGTCGCTAGGCCTAGTGAGAGCATTCAAGTTATTACTCTCTCACAGACGTTTCGTTTGATATGCATGAAGACAGGTTAGGACACCGCGTGCGTGGGTGTCAGGCATGATGACGTCACGCCAGTCACTAGTGATGACGTCACTGGGCCTTGTGACAGCGTTCAAGTTATTACTCTCTCAAAGACATTTCGTTTGATATGCATGAAAACCGGTTAGGACACCGCGTGCGTGTGTGATAGGCGTGATGACGTCACGCCAGTCACTAGTGATGACGTCACTGGGCCTTGTGACAGCGTTCAAGTTATTACTCTCTCAAAGACATTTCGTTTGATATGCATGAAGACAGGTTAGGACACTGCGTGCGTGGGTGTCAGGCATGATGACGTCACGCCAGTCACTAGTGATGACGACACTGGGCCTTGTGACAGCGTTCAAGTTATTACTCTCTCAAAGACATGTCGTTTGATATGCATGAAGACAGGTTTGGACACTGCGTGCGTGTGGGATAGGCATGATGACGTCACGCCAGTCACTAGTGATGACGTCACTGGGCTTTGTGACAGCGTTCAAGTTATTACTCTCTCAAAGACATTTCGTTTGATATGCATGAAGACAGGTTAGGACACCGCGTGCGTGGGTGTAAGGCGTGATGACGTCACTCCAGTCACTAGTGATGACGTCACTGGGCCTTGTGACAGCGTTCAAGTTATTACTCTCTCAAAGACATTTCGTTTGATATGCATGAAGACAGGTTTGGACACCGCGTGCGTGTGTGATAGGCGTGATGACGTCACGCCAGTCACTAGTGATGACGTCACTGGGCCTTGTGACAGCAATCACGTTATTACTCTCTCAAAGACATTTCGTTTGATATGCATGAAGACAGGTTTGGACACTGCTTGTGCGTGTGATAGGCGTAATGACGTCACGTGAGTCACTAGTGATGGCGTCACGCGGCCTAGTGCCAGCAATCAAGTTATTACCCTTTCAAAGACGTTTTGTTTGATATGCATGAAGACACAATATAGAGTGCTTGCGTGAGTCTTAGGCGAGATGACGTCACGCCAGTCACTAGTGATGACGTCACTGGGCCTTGTGACAGTGTTCAAGTTATTACTCTCTTAAACACGTTTCGTTTGATATGTATGAACTCAGGTTAGACGCTGCGTGCGTGGGTGTCAAACGCGATGACGTCACACGAGTCACTAGTGATCACGTCACTCTGTCGATTGACAGCGTTCAATTTATTAGCCTCTCGAAGACGTTTCGTTTGGTATACATGATGGCAGGTTAGACATTGCGTGCGTGGGTGATAGGCGTGATGACGTCACCTAAATCACAAGTGATCAAGTGAGTTGGCCGAGTCATAGGTAACACGTTATCGCTCTCTCAAAGACGTTTCGTTTGGTATGCATGTCGGTAGGCGAGTAAATTACTTGTGCGGGTGATATTTGTGATGACGTCCCCTGAGGAACTGGTTATCAGGTGACTTGGCCGAGTTTTAGGTATCAAGATCCCGCCCTTTCAAAGACGTTTCATTTGATATGCATGACGGAAGGTTAAGACAGTGCGTGCGTGGGTGATATGCGTGAGGACGTCACCTAAGTCACTCGTGATGAGATCATTGGCCTGGTTAATAATTATCAAGTTATTACTGTGTGGACGGCGTTGCCTTTGATATGCATGTCGAAGGTGTGAATTGTGCTTACGCGGGTGATAGGCGTGATAAAGTCGCGCGAGTCGCATTGTGTCACTATGTAGTGACTCATTCATGGTTTTTCCCTGTTAAATTCACTCCAAAGCTATTCACTCCACGCATTCCCGAAAATTCTGGGTCGTTTTGAAGTCACAATGTCATCAGGTTAAATTCGCTGGCGTCCGGATTAAATCGGCTGGCGGTTGGATTAATTTCAGTGGCACTTGGATTAAAATGAATGGCACCTGGATTAATTTCAGTGGCGGCTAGAATAAAGTGACTGGCGCCTAGATTAATTTGGCTGGCGCTTGTATTAAATTGAGCGGGAAAACCTGTAGTATACGATGAAAAGATCCGAAATGATGGTACTTGGAGTGTTGAATAGATGGACGAACGGACACACAGACAGATGCATGGATGGACGTATGAACAGACGCACGCACGGACGGGTGGATGGACGCTAGAATGGTCACACAGACGGACGCATGGACGGACTGAAGCAAGAAAGAATGGACGGACGGATGCTTCGCCCCACTCTCCACCATTCACTCCATGGATATGCTGCGAATTTTTTTTTAAGCTGGTGGAGTCGAAAGCTTGGTTCCGAGGTGGTGACGCGGGAGGAATTCTGTCCGAAGCGTTCGTTGATTGTTGAGGGCCCCTTGAGCTTCGCCAGTAGCGTCTTGACCTGGCAGCTGCCGCCCCTCTGCACCCACAAATCATCTTTAATGCTATACTCCGGAGCGGGTGGCGTGTCTGAGGTCATAATAAAGCTTCTGTGTTTCTTTTGCTTGCGTAGGTCTTTTCCTAGCCACAGCTCTGATCTTCTGGCATCTAGGCGCCTGTATGGCTGTAATAGCGTGTGACGCTAACAGGATCGTCCAGGCTGGGTACCGCTTTCAGTTTGGGTAGCTTTCCAAGTATATATGCCCCGCCGCGGTGGTCTAGTGGCTAAGGTACTCGGCTGCGGACTCGCAGGTCGCGGGATCTAATCCCGGCCTGTGGCGGCTGCATTTTCGATGAAGGCGGGAATGTTGTAGGCCCGTGTGCTCAGATTTCGGTGCACGTTAAAGAACCCCAGGTGGTCGAAATTTCCGGAGCCCTCCACTACGGCGTCTCTCATATTCATGTGGTAGTTTTGGGATGTTAAACCCTACATATCAATTACCTGAGAAGGGCGGCACATCATGCATAGCACCACAGATGATTCACTGTGAAATAGGCGATTATGTGCTCGATGCCACCTGGATCGTGGTGGGTTAGCACTGTCCCTAGATAGATTGGGCTAACGTCGGTGTCCACTTGAATGTTCTACTAATCATTAAAGCAACTCAATACTGCGTAGGCAATGGGTTTCTGCTTTATTGTCAGGAAAAGTGGTTTTTGCTGCAGCACTCTATGAACTTAGATGCTCTTTTAAGGAGATAAACCAGAGAGCCACAATTGAAGCGATGTGGGGAGTAAGTCTCTCTAAGTAAGATGCAATGGCCATAAACGACTGATATTGCTTCACACTGGCTGGTGTGGCATATTTCACCACCACATCGGCGATGCGCTTCGGGAGTGGCTGTATACCATCGGGGAAAAGCAACGCCCTGAGCACGCTATCTTAGAGAGCCCAAACCGGCACTTTTCCCGATTTAATTTAAACCCCACCTCGCGGAGTCGGGGTTGCACTTAATTTAGGTTGTTCATGTGTTCATCCTCGGCTATGTCTACGACGAAGATATCAGCCAAATAGACCAGGCAAGCTCGGTTCTTCAGTGAGCTTTCTGCGGAATTTATCTCGCACTGAATTGTGCTAGAGGAAGTTCTGAGCTCATACGGCATGGGATTGAATTCATATAAACTTGATGGAGAGCGAATGTTCAGCGACGCTAAATCACAGAATTCAGAAAGATTGTTAAGAGATGGCGGTGCGAGAAGTGCCAGGGTTATTGTTATGCACGCATTGGTGTCTTCAGAGGACGTCATCAGGGTTGACCTGCTTCATCATGATAGCGTCTGCAAAGGGCGCATTTGTTGTAGGTAACCGCTGGCGTCAATGCGAAGGTCCCTTAGGCTGCGGTATGCGAGATAAAGTCCAAAAGAGTGTGGACAGCGTCCCTTGCGACGTAAACAGTGTCCACCTGCAAGGTAGTGGAGTCAAAGATCTAAGCCGTGAAAAATCCTCGAGACGAGTCGGTTGGTACAAAGTGGGGTTGGGCTTGGAGTTTGCAGCCGCTGTAGTGGAAGCAGTGGAACGGCAAACTGTGCGTCCACTCGGTAGCACTCTGCGCGACTGCAGGTCGTCGAGCAGAGGTTCATCAGCTGACTGCGTCATCATAATGCATCAGGCACAAAGACAAGACCCGTTGATCGCACAAGCAGCTGAGCCGCAATGCCTTGTGGGCCCCTCACAATTTATTTATATATATATATATATATATATATATATATATATATATATATATATATGTGTGTGTGTGTGTGTGAATGAGATCTAACAGACAGTAATGACAAGAAATGTACAGGGAAAGTTATTAGAACCAATGGAGTGTAAATAGGGAGAAAGAAAAGTGGATGAAAAAATAACCAGCTTTGAGTAGGAATCGAACCTACGACCTTCGAATAACGCGTTTGATGCTCTAACCACTGAGCTACCACAGCGGCCTTCCCTCAATCCAATTTTTTTGTTTATATGTGAATTTAGAAGTAGGAGTGACAGTCAGCGCCATCTATAAGCCATACGACGAGTGTGAAAACACTCTTATGCGCATGTTTGGCGTCACGTAGGTTCGATTACGTCACGTAGGTTCGTTCGTAGGTTCGATTCCTGCTCACGGCTGGTTATTTTTTCATCCACTTTTCTTTCTTCCTATTTACATTACATTGGTTCTAATAACTTCCCCTGTACATTCCGTAGCATTACTGTCTGTTAGAACTTATTGATATTGTGTTAAAAAACGAAAAAACGAGCCCCTAGGTATACACTTCTTTCCCTTATTTCATTTAACGAGGGTCTCGTACTGGCAGACTTGGTGTCATTAGGTTGTATACGAGGGACTGTTAATCAGCTGCCCGCTCATAATACGTTCACGTGCTACGTGACGCTAACATGCGCATAGAAGAGTGTTTTCCCACTCGTCGCTTGGCTTATAGATGGCGCTGACTGTCACTTCTCCTTCTAAATTCTCATATAAACCAAAAAAGTTGATGGAGGGAAGGCCGCTGTGGTAGCTCAGTGGTTAGAGCATTGAACGCGTTATTCGAAGGTCGTAGGTTCGATTCCTGCTCACGGGTGGTTATTTTTTCCTCCACTTTTGTTTCTTCCTATTTACATTCCATTGGTTTTAATAACTTCCCCTGTACTTTCCTTGGCATTACTGCCTGTTTGATCTAATCAATATTGTGTTAAAACACGGAAAAACGAGCCCTTAGGTATACACTTCTTTCCCCCACACACATATATATATATATATATATATATGTGTGTGTGTGTGTGTGTGTGACGCTATGATGTATTGGCGACACGGCCTGGCTCATACGCCATGTTTATTCTACTCTCACTTCTTCCTCATCTACTTCTAACTCCTGACCATCGCTACCTTCTTACGTTACAGGATTCCCACTCCCCCCGAAAGAAGTCGCGTCAGACACTTAACAAAACAACAAAACGCGGGTGTCAAAGCGAGCGAAAAATATCATAATGCACCATAGTTCCATTTTAGAAGAGAGTTCCTTAACTCGCACAAAACTACAGCAGAGGGAAGCAGTCCGGCCATCACTAAGAGAACTCGGGTGGACGAGGCTGGCTGTTGCGTCCTGGTTGGCATAACCATGCAGTCGACGTGGAAAATGAAGGTGATACAGCCTGGATAGTAGCGAAAAACGAACAAGGTTTTGAGTCTTTGTATCTTTGGAAGGTTGGATGTATCATGCGTCGGATTTCGAGTCGTGGCTGCGACAGACGCATTGTATCTAGAATGCGTGCTTCTTGAGAGATAATGACGGCTAGATGACTGAGTGCTGGTGCCGTGCCAGAAGTGCTTCCGCGTCTTTCTGGGCGTTTTCTGTGGTGTTGTCGTCTGCGTAACCGCTGGCACAGAGAGCGTCTGTGGCGATGTTACTTCATCCGGAAACGTCCTAATTCTTTAAAGGGCCCTTGTATCAATGTCTTTAGTTTTTTAACTTGTTCAAGTTGTGAGCGTGCTTCCGTTGAAGTTTTCGTTCGTCGTCGTATTTTCTTGGTTTAGTGATGACTCGGAGAAACTTGCGGGTGGTCATCGTAGTTGAATAAGAAGACGCTGTCGGTAGTCCTAGCATTATTTACGAGTGGGATGAAAGCATTATTTTTGTCAAGGAAAGCAGTAGATAATTTCGTTTTTATCGGCGAGACTTGCATTGAATGGTGACTCCATAACGTTTCGACTTTCGGTTGGTCCGGTTCCTGAGAATGACATCGCCGCAAACATGGCTTGACGTGGTTCCGATTCCGTAGATTTGTTTCTTTGCGGGAGAATTGAGCCAAGGGTTCCTGAAGTACAATCGCTTCCGGAATAGAAGTGGCTTGAGAAGTTATTAGGCCGATATTTCAGGTGGTCAGTTGCGTATGTGGCGATATCTTGAGGGATGCGATGAGAGTGACGAGCACCAGATGAGCTACTTGGCACAAAACCAGGTGGTGGCTTGCGTATACAAGACGAAGAGTCGAGTAGATTGGGTGCTTGAATATTGTCTTGATTTGTGTGTGGAAGAGGTTAGCGTTGGTGACATTTGTGAAGATGGGAAACCAGGTGGAAGGTTCGGCCTTGTAGAGAAACGGATGGGATGTCTTTCTATGAGCAGATGACTGACTTCGCCTTACGGGAATTGTAAACTTGTTCTCTGTGCTCGAACGCGTGAAGGCTGCGTATGACTGTGATTACTGAAATTGAATGCATCGATATGGCTGGTTGTAACTGACTCTTCCTTATAATCTTGAAACCAGATGATCATTTCTTCTTTTATCTTTTGCGAAGGCTCGTCGTTGTCAAATATATGGGTGAGGTAAAACTTAAATGCCTCACCGGTGACGCAGTCGCTGAAGTTCGTAACCATCTCCCATTCCGACCAAGATGCAGCAGTAGCATGGAATTCGAACAGGTCGAACCAGTCTTGTAGGGGTCCATCGTCCGCTGCTCCGGTGTACCTGGGGAGGGGAAGGTCAGTAGATGCTTCTGTCATGATGCTGGTCGATGCGTAATGCTAGGTGCTTGCACGGAAGTCCATGTATGCTCAGGGTGTCTTGTGGAGAACTGTGTCGACGATGAGACACTGATGAAGTGGCTGGGAGGTTTTCATCCTGTCGACCTGTGTGACGCTATGATGTATTGGTGACGTGGCCTGGCTCATACCCCATGTTTATTCGACTCTCACTTCTTGCTCATCTATTTCTAACTCCTAACCATCACTACCTTCTATATATATATATATATATGTGGCAATATAATATAATAAATTGCCACACACACACATATATATATATATATATATATATATATATATATATATATATATATATTGCCACAGTTCAAGCGTCGCAGTAGACGCGTGCAACAATTCGCGTTCGTAAAAGCCACCACACAAGTAGCAAGACAGCCGCGCGTTGGAACGCCGTCCTGTACGCGCCACGATGCTACGCCACGGGACCGGCACACGACACTCGAGGCGAAGAAGAAAAGACCGACGAAGTTGGAGACAGCGAGCAAGAGATGTTTTGGCTGACCACTTAGTTTTGAGTTCACGGGCACAGGTTCACCCTAAATAAACAGGTTACATAGCACCTGGTACTATATAAGCTTTTTAATTAGGGTGAACCTGTGCCGTATATATATATATATATATATATATATATATATATATATATATATATATATATATATATATATATATATGATGGGATGGGATGGGTGGTTGGTAGAAGCTGAGAAGGAAGAAGTGCAGAATAGAATAAACATGGCGTATGAGCCAGGCCACATCTCCCTTTCATCATAGCGTCACACGAGTCGACAGGATGAAGAGCTGGCGGCCATTTCATCAACCGGCCACCATCTTCGAACGTCTCAGCAAGACGCATTGACCAAACGTGGACCACGAAAGTACATCCCAACTCTACACTAAGACCACCATCATGACAGCACCATCAGACTGCCTTCACATACCCAAGTACACCGGAGCAACGGATGACGGACCTGTACTGGACTGGTTCAACCTTTTTGAGCTCCACGCTGCCGCTGCATCCTGGGCGGAATGGGAGATGGTCATTAACTTTACTGACTACATCTCAGGTGAGGCATTCAAATTTTACCTCACCCACATCTTCGAGAACGGTGAGCCTTGGAAAAAGATCAAAGAAGAAATGATCACCCGTTTCAAAGAATACTATGAAGACCTGTCCATACCTTCTCAGCGGAAGGCTTTTCAACTCACCTATTACAGTTACGCGAAGTCTTCCCGCAGTAAGCCTATTTTCCAAATGAGACCTCAGAGACAATATACCACCATTGTACCGTCATATACCTCTTCCGAAAAAACGTCACGCATTCGAACACCGACCGGTAACTTGCACGTCGCAACAGCCAAGGTAAAGCCTCCGTATACCGAAAGGAATCTAGACTATTTCACCAAAAGACAAAACCTAAAGCCGGCTTTCTCAAAAGCGATAAATTCGGCATTTCCAACGTGTTCACTGCACCACAACACTTCAGATTTTACTGAATCACCCGAATCCCTTGACGCTTCGTGTCACACACAAGGCCCAGACAGTTCCGAACGCGTGACTGCATTTACGCATGACGAGTTAGTAAATCCGCATGAAACCAAACCAGACAACGAATGCTCACAGAAACATCATTCGTTCAAAGTATTCAGCTCCGCAGTTCCACCTCCATTCACCAACTTTACTGATAAACCAGATGAAGCACCTCATAAGGTCGTAGCATTTACGCATTACGAGTTAGTAAATCCGCATGAAACCAAACCAGACAACGAATGTTCACAGAAATCTCATTTGTTCAAAGTATTCAGCTCAGCAGTTCCACAAAGACAGAAGCATTCACAATCAGCATCTTGTGAAGAAAAGTGTTCTGCAGAAGCGTCAAGTGTTCATCAATCACAAGATTGAAGCGACCTGAATCCAGTACACAACCTCACTGCCTATAATGAGAACAAAACCGCAGTTGTGACTTCTGATGACATTAGTACGCTTCAAACAACCACCAAGAATGAACGGTTTATAAATACAGAAGTTTCAAGTGCACCGAACCCGCCACATTATCTTGCACCAGAAACAATTTCATTGGTTGGCGTCGTAAAAGCCTGCGGAGGACTCGCTAAGAATCCTGGCGCACCACGATCAATGTCACACCACAAGCAAGTTGATGGAACCAAGAAACTACAACGACAACGTATATTTCAACAATGTCAACTAGAAAAGAAAACTTCATCGAAACCACTCATAAGGCTTAAAAACGTTACAAAAAGGCCCATCGCCGTAGATACATTCTCCACCAAAGATAAAGAATGTGCCTTCAATCAAAACATCTGCGACATCGCCATAGAAAAATCTCTAAAAGCCACAAAAGCACCCCTTGTACTCGGCAGAAACACAGGCAGTGGCCAATCTACCTCGATCGACGCGCACGCAAGCGGCCTGCACGGCTTGTGCCACGACGAAGAATTCGATGCCTACGATATCCGAACTGTCGATTCAGCAAGGTGTTCGAACCTCGTTTGTTGTTCACAAGAATGCCGGCTGCGATTTCCGCTATCTCCACGTCCAAAGCATTCTTGTGTTATCCACGACGCAACCATCTGCCTTGACCGCCAGATCTCTATTGATATCACCGGACTGCTGCACTCTCCCGTCAAGTCTTAGCGACGGAGAAGACAACGTGTGCATTTTAAAATTTGTGAAACTACCTCTTTATTTTGACATTGGTGACTTCTAAGCCACTCCTTGTTTACTTTTTCTAGTTTGTAAGTTATAACTCATGCCTTCTTTCGGGGGGACGGGGAATCATGTGACATATGATGGGATGGATGGTTGGTAGAAGCTGAGAAGGAAGAAGTGCAGTATAGAATAAACATGGCGTTGAGCCAGGCCACGTCTCCCTTTCATCATAGCTTCACACACACACACACACACACATATATATATATATATATATATATATATATATATATATATATATATATATATATATATATATATATCAAGCCATGAAAAAGGGTAACTTAAAAGTATTGGCAGATCCAACGTATACAGTGGGAATCGATGATATGCGAAGCACGAATGAGGAACATTGATATGTCCCTCTAAAATCAGCACAATACGACGTGGAGGTAAATGATGCCGTACCTGACCGACGTGTCATGATTATCAAGTTTCGATGCGTCCTTTACCTTTGTCATCTATTCACGTCACGTGATACCAAATTTAGTATAGATAGATGCCAAATTTAGCAAGCTATGAGCGTGGTATGTTGTCATTTTTAGTTGCGGAGCATCTAACACTCGAGGCTTGTAGTGCGGCGCCGTCCGCAAGCTTCCTCCTCCTTCTTCCACCATATGTGCATCCCTTCCTCCTCTACACACCGCGCGCGCTTCACTCCTCCACCATCTGTGCACCCTTCCTCCTCTACACACCGCGTGCGCTTCTCCTCTTCACGAACATTCGCTAGCTGTATAATGTAGCGCGCATGCACCGTCATGCTTCGAGAACATCGGCAGCTGATGCGCGCGCATGCGCCGTCGCACTTAGAGAACATCGGCAGCTGACGCGCGTGCATGCGCCGTTGCGCTTCTTCCCCTTCTCGAACATTCGACAGCTGACGCGCGCATGCACCGTCACCCACCATCTGTGCCGCGCGCGCTTCTCCCCTTCGAGAACATTCTACAATTCTCCTGATTCTCCAGTGGACGCGCATGCGCCGTCGCGCTTCGAGAACATTCAACAGCTGACAGTGCATGCGCCGTCGCGCTGTATATATACTGAAGGACGGCGCTCGCTCGCTCAGTTGCCGCTCGTCGGTTAGTTTGTACGGCGCGTCGACGTCCAAGGTCGCGGTGAAATGAATTCCAACGAATCCACAAACACAATGATCGACGTCCCTTCGACCAGCACCGCCCTTTTGCATACGTGTGTACGTGTTCACTCATTTAACACCCCCTCCTACAACCACGTTAACCAATTTAGTCATCGACCAAAGTAAGTCGCAATTTAACACCCCATTTCACAACCACGTTAACCAATTTAGCCATCGACCCAAGTAAGTCGCACTTAAACACCCCGTTAACCAATTATATGCTCCGCATCCTCCTCAGTGTTCCCCCGAGGGAAGCTGCGGGCAATCTTTTTAAATGACACGCTTGTCAGCATACTCATGTTTGCACCAGTCTTATACTTTCGTCATCCATTGACGTGACATAACACCAAATCTCTTATATGTGGAGTTAGCCAAACGGGTGCGAGATCATCATGAAGGGCCCAAATATACTTCAATGTAGCGTTGACGCGCGCGCACGGTAGGCACACCGACGCTACGTTAGCAAAACGCGAGCGCTCTATAATCTGACGCCAGGCGCGGCCAGCACAACCAGCGTCCATCGGCGCGGCCCGACGGCAACCGGCGTGAAATGCGATGGGCTGCATTTCGCGTGGGTGTGTTACCCAGACAGCACTGCGTCTCCCTCTTTTCTTGACGGATGGATGCCCGATGCACTGAAACGCACAAGCATCAAAGCAACGCAGTGCGGCGCGCGCCTGCGAGTTTATGGCAAGAACGGCGCCTGGCGCGGCAACGCCGGCGAGACGCGGCGAAATTTGTTTCAAAACGGCTTGACAGGCGCGCTTGGCGGCCTGATCACGTACATTGCCTTACGGTGCGTGGACTTCTCCACGCGCCATAAGGCAATGTCTCAAGTGCGTCTTGGGCTTTCACGTGAACGATTGCGCTGAAGTTGCACGGTGCACTAATATGAAAAGAGCGGGTTTTTTAAACAGAGCGTAGTAAGTAGTAGAAGTAGTACAAAACTTTATTATATACATAATTCAAACAGGCTTGAACTCCATTGCCCCGAAGAATATACGGGGTGGAGAGCGACGTCTCAACTATAACGCTAGTAAGTTGGCGATAATCCTTTGCACACTTTCACGAGTACGTTTTGTGTGTCCTTTGTGTTTAAACAGCGCAGTAAGTGTTGAGATGTGAACATCGTTAGCCTGCGCTTGTACTCTGTGTTTTCCTTTTGTGAGTTATTTAGTCTTCAGTAGCATGCTGCAGGTGCCGATATAAACACCGTTCTTCGCTTGAAATTCTAATTTGTTGTTTTCAGATTCGTTGCTTCGGCCTTGTGGCGAAACATTGACTATTAAAATTATTTGCTGTTTTGTTAAGCGCCTTTGGCGGCTGTGTACCAGATAGCAGCTTTGAGCAGCGACTGTCTCTATGATGGGCAAAGGCCCCCACTTTTCTTTCTTTTTTCCAAACCGCTGAGCTAAACTCCTACATCTCAATGTCACGCCAAAAGCGGTGATGTAGCCGGATGCATTACAGATGCTCTCAAGAAATTGCGGCATTCAGCGACATTGCCTGTCACACATTGCCGCTACTTTCTAAGGCCTCTCATAAACACATACTATCCTAACAATGCAGCTTTGGACTCTTGTACGAGTTCGCCCGACATAGACTTGATCTGCGCAGAGGGCTTTGTGGTGCTATTCAAGCAGGAATAGCAAAGCGTACGTAGCCAAGGGTATAGATATGAAGCTTGTCGGAGGCTGAAGCCTCTTGTCGAGGTGGCCACTAGTTTGGACGCGCTGCAGGATCCGCTTCGTGTGTCGATATTTGCTCACGACGCTGGAAACATTGAAGACACGTGATATGTTTGCGCGAATAGGCTTTATCGATCGCTTGGCTGCCTTGCCCAGTGCAAATGAACCATGCTTGGAGCGTGCTTGGCTGATTAGTGTCTGAGCAGGGGAGGGTGAACTGCAGTGTTCTGTCATGCGGTGTCCAGCAAAACAAAATGCTTTGAATAAAAGCGTAACCAACAATCCCGAGAGCCCATGCTTTCGATCGATACATGTATTTAGTAGGAAGCGTCATCATCACCAATCATCATCATTATTCATCAACCACCTCCTCGCACCACTCGCGCCGCTCATGCCACCGGCACACGGGTAGCGATTGTGTTACCTCCCCTCCATTGTACTCACTAATTGTAAAATCAACATTTTGATCAATTGGAAAAAATCAGCAAAAAAGAAATGTCTTCAGCATTATTAGAGCACTATAGAAACCACCTGTGATATTTATGCTCACTCAACACATCCTTTTTTTCTTTCTTCTGTTTTGCAGCATTATGTAATTAGGCTCTTGTAACGGCTGCTGCAATCAAGCCATGAGCTAAGACAGCGCAGTGTGTCGTCCTCTTTTGTGTCCGTTTGTCCTCACGCTAGCATTATAGTGGAAGTCTAGATATTGCGACTGTAAAATGTTTAGGAATTGTGATTCTTAGAAGTGGTAAATATTACAAAGAGAATATCACGCGTCTAAGAAATAATGTTACAGCATGTTATCTGCAGCAAACTGTGACAGACCGAATAGGTTTCTTTCTGAAACACAGATATTCAAAATCAGTGGCTAGTGTGGGGCGAAAACGGACAGCAATTGAAATAAGAATAAACGGCTATACAAAAATGAAATCATAGTAACTTTTCTGCTGCATTGCTTCTCATTCTATAGGCTGCAACGCTCGATTGGTAACGTATACGTGACGCACTGTATACAGCACCGTTGAAGGCATCTACTTGCTTTGCATGCGTGATAGTACGCCTACAGGTACATTTCCCAGTAGGAAGGTTTAGTGACGTGAAACCCATAAAAAATTAATTTATATATTTTTACGCACTGCAGTGGTCGTAGCGAATATATTAATAGGGAATAAACAATGTTCTTTTTGGTCAATTTTCAATAGAACCTTCATGCGCGCACATCTTAGAAGCACCACGTATATAAATAAATTCCATATATAAATGAACGTTCCAACAGCTGAAGTTGTTAACAATTTCTCAGTGCCAGAAATTTTATAAGAAAACTGTTGAAAGAGCTGTTCGCATGCATCATTAGAAATCTAACAGGCTGTCTTAGGTCTTCACCTAATACGACCATTAGGCGAAAGCAATCTTTTTTTCACCAGCATAACCGTTTTTAATCAAGGCTCTCACATTAGCAACTGTAAAAACGCTGAATATAAACGGGTATGTGCCGAAGAAATTGCGTGAATACTGCTTTTTGTCATGGTTTAGTTAAAGTGAAGAGAGCGACAGTTCCAGCTTCGTTGTAAACCTGCGTAAAAGACTGTTGTAGTTGAAATATTATAAAACTATACTACCACCCCAAAGCCTAAATGAATAGCTGAAAAACAGCGTTTACTAACATCAGTGACACAAAATCTCTGAAAGGCTGGCAAAAGATATAAATGCGTAAGACAGACGAAACGAAGACCACCTAACTTACTGTTTGATCTGTGTCCGCAAGGCGCAGCTGCTTGAATACTTTTTTCAAAGTGAATGCAGGCTCCTGTCTTCCTCCGAAAGTTTTAAGCGCTTATGCGCTTTCACTCTGCCTCTAAGACCGCAGGAATTGCACGCTTACAGCACCTCACCTGGTTCTGAATTGCCTCTGCGATCTGCCCAGCTTTGACTAATCTACAAAGCCTTGCAATGACGTCATCATTAGTCACCATTTGGAGGCGTTATCACGTGATGATGAATATTTTTGTTTATTATATTGCCACGTTCAATTTCCCAAGTTTTGTTATCGTTCGGAAACACTACACAATTCTCAGCTCAAACCGCGCCTGCATTTTTCGAGAAGCTACACAATTCTTAGTGCAAACCGCGCCTGCATTTTTCGAGAAGCTTTCGGACGGTAGTAGATCATTTCGATAAGATCAAGCCTACCCTGCGAACTGTACAGACTATTCTGGAAGTTACGCCACCGCCAGCGATAGCGCTAGAACATTCGACGGCAAGAGTATAAATGCCGACGCGCTTCGCCGCTTGTCAGTAGTTGATCGACGGCTGACGCTCTGTTCACTGCTATCTGTGCAAGACTGCTACTGTAATCGAACTTTCCGTTTACCGGGTACAGGTTCGCCCAAATAAACAGTTATATCCCAACAGAAAGACTCCCGTCTTCGGCCACGTCACGACCCCGTGACATCTGGTGGAGGTGCTGCTTCGTTCATGTACCGGACGCCTCCGTGAAGCCGTGAATCCAGCCCACGTCACAGAGAAGACACCGACGCCAACCAGGAGCAGCGAACAAGCCGCCGACAGCAAGGGCTACCACCGGAGTACGGGCTTTTCCAAGAGAAGGCGCGGAAGACCAATGCCATGACCGCGACTGCAGTGACAATGACAACCGCAGCGTCCCAGCCCACGATGGTCATGAATCAACCCAGGGAACCACCAATTCTTCATGGGTAATCGTTCGAAGACCCGGAGTCTTGGCTAGAAACATACGAGGCCCGTTTACATTGACCCTACGAGGGCGCGTTGAGTCGAAATAAACAGGTTTTTTGGACTCGCCCTCCCCATGTATAAGCGGACGCGTCGGGGCGGAGAATGGTTGCGGCGAGTCCAGTTGACGCGGAGACAGGGGGTAGGTTTACCGGACTCGCCACGCTCAGAAAGGGCATGTATAACCGGTCGCGCTGAGTTGACGACTCGTGACCTCTCCCACCCGTCGCGGTCTCCGCTTCCCCTGTCCCCATCACTCCGACGTTGCTCTTTCTCTGTCGGCCGGTACGCGCGCACTAGGCACGATGACATCCTCGTGGGCTCCGCGCACCATGTGGACAGATGATGAAATAACGACGTTGCTAGCTTTAGTCAACGAGAAAAAAATGGCAGCATATCCACGGAGTGAATGATGGAGAGTGGGGCGAAGCATTCGTCCACCTATGCGTCCGTCTGTGTGACCATCCATGCGTCTGTTTGTGCGCCGGTCCCTGCGTTCTTTCGTGCATCCGCCCCTGCGTCCGTTCATGCGTCCATCCATGCATCTGTTTGTATGTCCGTTCGTTCATCTATTCAACACTCCAAGTCCCACCATCTCGCATCTTTTTATCATATATTCTCCATATAGAAGAACCGCCATCCAGCGGACATTCCAAGGACTAAACGAGAGGTGGCACTCGCACACTTTCTTACGGCCTGCGCTTTGGGTCCACTTCCCACCTTTAACCACCTCGAGTTCATGGTATATCTAGTTCACTGTATTCATGGCACTGCGACCAAACGCTCGCTAAACCTTTCGAAAACCAAGGTGGTTACGCCCAGCGAGTATAACGTAGCAACCTTTCCCTGTCAGATAGGGCTCAATTTACATGCCAATGGCTGCTAATGAGAAATGAGAGACAGGAGAATTCGGCTTTTACTTTCTTAAGGCTCGCGCTTCGTATCTACTTCTCATTTTTAACCACCTTGAGTTCATTCATGGTATATACAAGTTCATTGTATTCATGGCACTGCGGCTCAACGCTCGCTAAACCTTTCTAAAGCTAAGGAGGTTACACCCAGCGAGTATAATGTAGCATCCCTTTCTTGTCCGATAGTGCTCAATGTACATGCCAATTGCTGCTAATGGGGATCGCAGCGTGCGCGTTGACTAAAAGCCGAATGCTCATGTCCCTCATTCCCCATTAGCAGCCATTGGCATGTACATTGAGCACTATTTTTATTGTTAAACAACGCACAGAAGAAATCTCCTACTGGCACCACCTTGGAGGTCAAGTGTTATACCTATTTCGGGTATGTGCCACTGGTGGTTACATACGAGGGACGCCCAAGCCACGCCATAAGGAGCTTCGCTCCTAAAAACTGAGTGATTTGCTCCAATCCTGCAAGGAAATATAAAAAAATAGCAAATTACTTTCATTTTTAAGCATAAACGAGGCACAATAGAAATAGAGGTGTAAAATTACGGCAAAATGGTATGCGGCCATATGAATTTTTACGTAAGCCGATAGAAATTTTACTCAAAGATGTATATTGCATTCCCATTGTAATTACAAGCCCTCGGATTAAAAATTCATCGTGTAAGCATCTCACTGTCTAGTCCAAAAGCCACAGAAATCAGATTAGCCAAACAGGGTGAGCGTATGAGGCAAGAGGAACACGGTGTACTTAATTGTGGTGGAACTGTACACTTTGTTCCAACAATTGATGAGGGTCTTTAGTCATTTTCATTTAAAAACTGCTTATTGTTGTCAATTTAAAATTTTCAACGAGGTTCAGGGCGCCGCTTAATTAGTATTAGCGACAAGCCACAACTATTGCAAAAAATTACTCGCGTGTAGGGCTTCAGAGGATTTTCCACAGCATCACGGCGAATTCCTGGAGAGACCAGCCAGGGGTAAACAGGGGACTGTGCGTCAGGCTGCGGATACGCCTGCGGCGAGCGCTGTGCCGCAACAGAACCACTGCTGCCATCGCGTTGTGCAGTGTTGTGTAAGACACCAACACAACCATAAACTACAGCTGGTGCAAACTGAGAAAAAATACCAAGACAGCCATCGCTGTGGCAGAGCGACAACTGCGTAAACAACCGCAGCCCACAGCAGCGAGAGCGCAGGCTTGGAGGAGCGGAAACCGGTACGCAAAGCGTCGCTGCGATCACCGCTCACCTCAACTCATCCCTGCGAGTTCATATAAACTCGGGCGCGTTGAGGTAAGCTGAACCCGCCACTCAACTCAGCCCGCCCCCGTCGCGTTCATGTACACGGGCCTACGACTGTGTGGCCGCCCTCAACCACTGGGACCATGACGAAAAGCTGCGTCGTGTGTTCTTCTAATTGGAAGACATCGCAAGGACCTGCCTCGAAAATCGGGAGTCCACGCTCCGAACGTGGCATGTTTTCTGCGGCGCATTCCTGCAAACGTTCGCGAGCGTCGCTCGCAAAGAGAGGGCCGCTGCTTTATTAGAGACCCGGGTTCAGCTACCAAATGAAAATGTCGCCATTTTCACAGAAGAAATGACCCGAATATTCCCTCACGCTGACCAAGACATGCCTGAGGAAAAAAAAGTTCGTTTCCTCATGCGAGGGGTCAAACAGGAGCTCTTCGCGGGACTGATGAGAAACCCACCAAATACCGTCCAACAATTTGTATCCGAAGCGACCACTATTGAATAAACCCTGGACATGCGCACCAGACAGTATAATTGTCGCCTGACTGCAGACTGCGCTGCTGCTCAAGCCAGTAACTCCGGAGACCTGCGTGAAACGACCCGAGCGATCATGAGGGAAGAGCTGCGCAAGCTGTTGCCTTCGGCGCAGCCTCAAGTGGATTCGATCGCCGACATTGTGCGAGAAGAAGTTCGGCAATCGCTTCAAATTCCCCAAGCACTGCTACCCGGGCCCGGAAGCTATGAGCTACGCCGCTGCACTGCGCCGAAACGCTGCTCCCCGTGCACACCAAAACGCCGCCCCATCGCACTTCCGTCGACAGACGCCACTGCCACCACCACCTCCACCGATGTCATACCATTCGCCAGCGGCCCAGCGCAGTGCACCGAGGAAGACTGACGTCTGGCGCACTCCTGACCATCGCCCGCTCTGCTACCACTGCGGCGAGGCCGGACACACATACCGCCGTTGCCAGTACCGACCGATGGAACTGCGTTGCTTCGCCGTCAATGCACCGCGTCCACAGCCAGGAGAACGACCACGTGACATTGCCGACTACCAGACAGGAACTCGGTGGACACCACGAAGCCCTTCGCGTTCACCGTCGCCCAGCCACCGCACGTCACCGCACCACCGGCAGTACTCTGGCCCAACGAGGGGCCGGTCTCTTAGCCCGTATCCGGGAAACTAAGGGCAACAACCGATGGAGGTGCGGTTGCTGTGCGACAAACTACCGAAGATCCTCCGACGACGACGACGCCGCGACGGAGCTTTCCGAACACAACGCCAACCAGGCAAAGCCCTGACGGCGAAACCTCACTTACCGAAGGTGACCTGACAACGCAATATGAAAGCAGCGGAACAAGCAGACGCAGCCGTGACCCGACGCCACGCCCTAACTGTATTGCGAGACGGCGAACTAGCGACCTCGACTTTCTTATCGATGGCCACTGTGTCACCGCTCCCGTCGATACTGGAGCCGACTACTCCGTCATCAGTGAGTCGTTCGCCGCGAAGTTAAAGAAAGTTAGGACAGCTTGGGAAGGCCCTGAAATCCGCACAGCCGGAGGTCATCTCGTAACGCCTGCAGGAATCTGCACAGCGAGAGTCACCATTAACGGCCGTATTTATCCTACAGACTTCCTAGTCCTACAGCGTTGCTCGAGAGATGTCATCCTTGGCATGGACTTCTTATGCCTCCATGGTGCTGTCATCAACCTAAAAACAAAGTCGATAACGTTATCCACAAAAGAAGCACTACCGCCGCGCACGCCGTCAGGAAACCATGCCTTGAATGTGCTGGAAGAACATGTCACCATTCCGCCTCACTCAAGCGTCATTATTTCAGTCTGCGCTCCTAAATCACCTGACATGGAAGGCGTCGTTGAATGCAGTCAGCATCTGTTGGTCACCTGAAATATTTCTGTCGCAAGAGGAATTGCAGAGCTGCTTGGAGGCAAAGCAACGGTTCTGCTCACAAATTTCAGCAATGAGTACAAACATGGTGAACAAAGGAACAACAGTCGCATACACCGAAGAAGTTGTCGGAGCCACCAGTGCTTTCGCCCTTGCCGATTCTGCGGAACCAGCTCAGAGGAACCAAGCCCAACCCATAGCTTTCGATGTCAATCCCAGACCTCTGAACCATAAGCAAGAACAGCTCAAGGCCCTGCTCCTGCAATACGAAGATTGCTTTTCGTCGTCATCAAAAATTCGGCAGCCCCAATCACGAAACATCGCATCATAACCGAAGAAATTGCCAGACCACTCCTTCAGAGTCCGTACAGGGTTTCGACGCGAGAACGTGAGGCCATGAAGAGATAAGTTGATGAATAGCTGCGAGATGACATTATCCAGCCGTCCAAGAGACAATGGGCATCCCCCGTGGTGTTAGTGAAGAAAAAGGACGGGAACTTACGTTTCTGCGTCGATTATTGCCGCCTGAACAAAACCACAAGAAAGGACATGTATCCTCTTCCATGAATAGACGACGCACTTGATCGGCTCCATAACGCCAAGTACTTTTCGTCAATAGACCTCAAGACTGGCTATTGGCAAATCGAAGTCGACGAAAGAGACTGAGAAAAGACGGCGTTTATAACACCTGACTGTCTCTTCGAGTTTAAGGTGATGTCCTTCGGTTTTTGCTCAGCGCCTGCAACTTTTCAACGCGTTATGGATACAGTACTGGCAGGATTGAAGTGGCAGACTTGCCTTGTGTACTTGGACGACGTCGTCATGTTTTCCTCGAGTTCCGACGAGCATCTTCGGCGCCTTGAAGCTGTACTTTAAGCCATCAAGACGTCCGGACTCACACTGAAGCCAGAAAAGTGCAGATTTGCGTACGAGGAGCTCTTGTGTTTGAGGCACGTTATTAGCAAGTCCGGAGTTCATCCCGACCCACGGAAAAGAGCCGCCATCGCTGACTTCTCGCCACCCACTGACAAGAAGGCGGTGCGCCGATTTCTGGGCCTGTGCGCCTATTATAGGCGGTTCGTGAAAAACTTCGCCCGCATCGCCGATCCTCTCACTAACCTTACCAAGGCCGACGTGGAGTTCAAGTGGAAACACCGAAGGAACACGCTGTCAAGGAGCTTAGACATCGCCTCCAGACGCCTCCGTTACATGCCCATTTTGACGAATTTGCCGAGACAGAAATACACACTGACCCAAACAGCGTAGGTCTTCGCGCCGTTCTTGTGCAGAGGGCTGACGGATTTGAAAGGGTTATTAGTTACGCCAGCCAATCGCTATCCAAAGCACAAGCCAATTATTTCACAACAGAAAAAGAGTGCCTCGCCATCATCTGGGCTACGTCGAAATTTTGCCCCTACCTGTACGGCAGGCCCTTCAAAGTTGTGAGCGACCACCACGCCTAGTGTTGGCTAGCCATCTTGAAGGACCGTTCCGGTCGCCTCGCGCGATGGAGCCTAAGACTTCAAGAATATGACATTACTGTCATTTACAAGTCCGACAAGAAACACCCCGACGCGGACTGTCTCGTGCGCCTGTCGACCAACCACCAACCGACGACCCGGATGACGACTACTTCTTGGAAATGATAAGAACGACAGCGGGCCGACCCGGAACCTAAGGCACTAATAGAATACCTCGAAGGCGGGACCGCCGAAGTCTCGAAGGTATTCAAGCGCGCACTTGCGTCGTTCTTCCTGCGAAACGATCTTCTACAAAAGAAAAACTTTTCACCGCTTCGAGCTAAGTACCTCCTTGTGGTGCCTTCAGCTTTGCGAGCAGAGCTCCTGCAGACCCTGCACGACGATCTGACGGCAGGGCACCTCGGTGTTTCTCGCACGCTCGCCAGGATACAAGAAAGGTATTACTGGCCACGTCTTATCAACGACGTTACTCGTTATGTGAGAACATGCCGGGACTGTCAGCGACGCAAGGCACCGCCGACAAAGCCAGCGGGACTTCTGCAACTAATTGAACCACCTTGCCGACCTTTCCAGCAGATCGGTATGGACCTACTGGGGCCGTTCTCGACTTCGGCTTTCGGAAACAAGTGGATCGTGGTAGCTACCGACTACCTCACCCGATACGCCGAGACAAAAGCCTTTCTCAAAGGCAGTGCATCTGAGGTAGCCAAGTTCTTCGTCAAAAATATCGTCCTAGGTCACGGCGCCCCGGAGGTCCTTATCAGCAACAGAGGAACGGCATTTACTGCCGACTGAACTCAAGCGATCTTGGCATACAGCCAGACAAACCACCGCCGGACGACAGCGTACCACCCACAGACCAACGGCCTCACCGAGCGGCTTAACAAGACGATCGCCGACATGCTGGCAATGTACGTCGATGTCGAACACAAGACGTGGGACGCCATTCTTCCTTACGAGACATTCGCATACAACACGGCGGTGCAGGAGACGACGCAGATATCTCCATACAAATTGGTCTACGGAAGGAGCCCGGACACGACGCTCGATGCCATGTTAACCAACGTCACCGACGAAGAAAACCTCGTAGTGATTGAGTACCTTCAGCGCGCCGAAGAAGCCCGACAACTCGCGCATTTCTGTATCAAGAATAAACAGACGACCGACAGCCGCCGTTACAATCTTCGACGACGCTTCGTGGAATACCAGCCCGGTGAACGTGTTTGGGTGTGGACGCCGATACGCCGACGTGGACTAAGTGAAAAGCTTCTGCAACGGTACTTCGGACCGTACAGGGTGGTTCGCCGTCTCAGCCCACTTTATTACGAGGGTGTCCCCGACGGCATCACAAACTCTCAACGACGCCGATCGTGACCTGAAGTCGTCCATGTCGCGCGCCTCAAGCCGTTTCATGCGCGTTAACAAACTGAAAAAGTGTTTTTTTGTATTATTATTGTATCGTAATTTATTCATAGTACTTTCTTGCATTATTGCCCCGTCGCGGTGGTCTAGTGGCTAAGGTACTCGGCTGCTGACCCGCACGTCGCGGGTTCGAATCCCAGCTGTGGCGGCTGCATTTCCGATGGAGGCGTAAATGTTGTGAGCCCGTGTGCTCGCATTTGGGTGCACGTTAAAGAACCCCAGGTGGTCAAAATTTCCGGAGCTCTCCACTACGGCGTCTCTCATAATCATATGGTGGTTTTGGGATGTTAAACTCCACATATCAATCAATCTTGCATTATTGTTGTACCTTCATCTTTAGTTAAAGCATCGGGACGATGCCTTTTTCAAAGGGGGGCAATGCCACATTTCATTTCCCAAGTTTTGTTATCGTCCGAAAACACTACACAATTCTCAGCGCAAACCGCGCCTGCATTTTTCGAGAAGCTTCCGGACGGTAGTAGATCATTTCGATAAGATCAAGCTTACGCTGCGAACTGTACAGACTATTCTGGAACCTACGCTACCGCCAGCGATAACGCTATAGAACATTCGACGGCGAGAGTATAAATGCCGACGCGCTTCGCCGCTTGTCAGTAGTTGATCGACGGGCGATGCTCCGTTCAGTGCTATCTGTGCAAGACTGCTACTGTAATCGAACTTTCCATTTACCGGGTACAGGTTCGCCGAAATAAAGAGTTATATCCCAATTTCAGCATGTGATGATGTATCCTATACCCCTGTCAGATGGGCACTCACGAACTCCTTTTAACTCCCTTGTCCTTACCACACCGGAGATGCGGTCCGTGCCACACAGCGTCTCTCACGTCGAGGAATTTAAACAGAGCTATTCTCAAAGGGAGTTCGGTGATCTTTCTTAGTGGCGGAAAAGAGTACTTTTGTTTCGAGTAATTCGTAGCTACGAAAAAAAGCTTCAATTGCAAAACAGCTGCAGTCAGCACAGTAATAAACTTATTCTCCATTAAAATGTTTTTATGCATAATGCGCTCATAACGTGCACTTAACGAAAAGGAAATGTTCGTACAAGTGTACATATATACTTCATACACCATACCTCGCCAAAAAGCCAGCGTCTAGCCATATTGAAACATCTTATGTGTCCTTGCCATCGCAGCGTGGCAGCCATCTTACCTGTGCGCGCCATGTTATTCACATTTCTGCCAACCATTCGCTTCTTATTGCTGTGCTCCTCCTTGCCATCGCAGCGTGGCAGCCATCCTACCTGTGTGCGCCATGTTATTCACATTTCTGCCAACCATTCGCTTCTTATTGCTGTGCTCCTCATTCTACCTCGACAAAGCTGGAGTTCATAGCAGTAGTTGACGCGAGTTTTCTTTCTTACTCATCGGCGGCGGTAGCCAAGCCGGCATCACATGCGAACTGTTCTCTGATCCCTCCGCAGGGAGGACTTAGTGTACTGAATGCGAGACCTGTTCTCATTCGATATTGTTAAAAACATCGTGATGGAAGGGGTAGCGCAAATTTAGAACTCGACGACAACATGCAGTGTGTTTGATATTCGTCGTACGTAGAAAAAAGGCGTACGAAAACAAACGCACAGCGTTGCCAGCATATTCCTGTGAACATTACTGCCAGCTTGCTGGCAGGTGTACGCGTCTGTGATGAAAGACAAAACATTTTTAAGTGCGAAAGCACTTTATAAGCGACCCTTAATCCGCCGTCCGAGGAACACCTCCTCCTCATTCCTAGCAACCGTGCGAGAAGCGGAGAGGAGTGTCTGTAGCAACGGTGCAGTGACGTCACACACCACGTGATTGCGCGCGCTCCGCCTTTCGCTCGTGGCTGCGCGCGCCAGCCACAACTTGCCCGAAATCAGCAAGTCGTTATAGGTGTGGATCCATCGCAGGCATCAACCTCGACTGCGATACCTCCAACAACGAGTACAACGCAATTGAATGCGAGAATTGCACGCGTCGTTGAAGATGTCGCGCCAGTTGAAGACAAGGCAGCGCGGCGAAGGGCCCTTGATGCCGAGCGCAAGCGGGCGAAGCGGCCCACGGACACAAACATCATTATACACTCTAAGGCAGAATTACCCGAAAAGAGTAACGGATGCCAATAGGCGCGCGCGATGAACGGATAGACCATTGAGGAGCAACCACAGAGAGAAGCGTGCCGCGCGAAACCTTTCTGTCTCCAAACATGCTCCAAAGGGAGGAACCGCATGCGGATTGCAGGCAGCGTGAAAAGCGTTGCCATGGTGATCACCCCTCCTCCACCCTTCTCCTCCTCTGCAGGCTAAGTCTTCCCCCGTATTTTGCCAGCTACGGTTGGCGTTGCGTCGCGCTCGGAGTGCTTGACCACGGCCGCCTGGATTCGACGATCAAAGAATGACGACATAGTGCTTGTGTGTATGCTTGGATGAGCGTGGGCTGCTGCTTTTGCGTTTCGCTGCACCCATCAAGTCTGGAGCAAGTCTCGACACGTCACCACGGTGCGCTGTATATCTCTGGCTTCAAGATAGTTACGACCAACACACAACAGCACCAGTCGGAAAGGCCAATATGGCGGGCGAGAAGACAACAGGCCTATCAATTATATACTTCGATTGGACACAGGGCAGAAAACAGCGCTGGATTCTAAGGCAAGTAGGTTATCATTCTTTATTCTACTCTACTTGTCGCGTGTGCGATACGGAACGCGCTTGCCGGCAACGGGCTCGGTCGTGTTGTATATCGCACGCACGAAATGCGTCGCGAAAATCAGCTTCCACGTCTGCAGTTCGCCTGTGCTTTGCGACCGCCTGGAAATTGGCCGCCATTGCCGTCAGCCTTCCGTACGCTCGCTCATCGAGTGCTCGTCTTCGCCGCCGCGATAAGCTCCGGGCTGACGATATTGGACTGAGACCTTGTCGCTGTGTTGGGGTCGTCGAAAACACGTTGCAGCTTCTCGTAAAGAACTTGGTTGTAGTATGTTGCGCGCTGTTAGTGCACCAGCACGGGCTGGTGGGGCTTTCGGTAGTGTCGGAACTCACCTAAAATTCGTCGCCATTACAGTTGGCTTTCCCGTCAGTCAGTCGCAAGCAGCTCGGCGCCGTCCGTTGGCCGCGGCGGCGGACTCGCGTTTGCGCGCTGCACTCGCTCGAGTTTGTGAAAAAGTGCCGCATTACCATCAATTTCTTCGGCTCTAGCTCCAAATCAGCTCGGCACTGTTCGTGGCGGCGGCCAAGCGTACGCTCGCTCTCCTGTTCGAAGTTCGCTGACGGCATACACTCCGCGTGCAGTGCCGTGTTTGGTCTCGCGTTCGCTTGCTCGAGCTGAACGACGTCGCTCGCTTAGGACCCGCCAACTTGTTAGCGGCATGGTGCTTCACGGAGTTGTGGCTGCGGCCGCCGCTTCTAAGCTCTCGCCCTACGTGGATTGAAATGAGTCTTTGACGATGTGTGAAATTGCGGTGAAATTATTAGCCTGCCATTTCTCACGTAAGCTTTCATTTCACTTTGCACGTATTTCTCATATGCATTTGTATTCATCCTCTGTCACGTGTGACTCACTATTTCAGATACCTATTGTGCAGCCGTGAGCACACGCCGTGCAGAAGACTGGGTGCGCTGGTGTCTGCGATGGCTGTCATCCATCTCTTACGTAAGAGCAGTTTCAGAAGGACTGTGCGACATGTGAAAGTAAAGTTGTTTGTGTGTCATATTTTAACGCTTGTTTTTATATTAACGTACATGTACTTGTCATATGCGTGCATCTTCATCTTCTGTCACGTGTGTCCAACTATTCTTACCATCTTATTGTACGGGCAGCCATGGGAACATAACAGGCAGAAGGCTACGTGCGCTGGCGTCTGCAATGCCTGTCATCTATTGCTTCCGTCGGAGGAGCTCCTCAAGTAGTGAACAAGATTTGACAACGAGACTGATCTTGTACACATCACCATGAATTCACTTACAGAATGGGAGAAACTTCATGTGTATATAGAAAAATAAAAGATTTCGGTGTCTCACTTTTGTCTTTCGTTGTTGCCGTCAGTTACACACAGGTAGCTGGCTACTTCTTTGCGTGTTTTTTTTCTGCGCTATTTGTTACTCACTGCGCAGAAAAACAGGCGAAAAAAAGTATTAGGCATGGCGGAAAATAAACAAAAACAATGTTTGAACTGATGATAAAAGTTCATCCGACTGGAGTATTTGAGTGAATCAAGCGTTCGTGCAGTGAGGTGGAACTGTGACGACTAATGGTTGCCTGGTATAGTGTAAATGTGGGGATTAACAGTTGCCCTACTAGGTGCGAATGTGAGGACTAATTTTTAGTTCTTTGAGGTGAACTGTGGGACGAACGGTTACTCACTAAGACGTAAATTTTAGTACTAAATGTTAGCCTTTTGAGCTCGTCTGCGGGGACTAACTGTGCCGTTAGTCCTTAAAGCAATAAGTGGTTGTGGCAGCCCCATTAGTCCCCAAAAGGACGAACCATGCACCCTTTTACCACCCTTTTGCCTTGAGTGTAGTGCAAATTTACTCTCACAAACACGCGTAAACTCATCAAGATTTCCCGAGAGGGTCTAATGGTTCCTTGGAATCGCAGTGTGATCACACGGAAAGTTTACGTTAACTCACTGGCGAATTCCAACGGACTTTATGTTAACTCGCCTCATAGCTTCACCCCGTGCATTCGCACTTAACCAGGTTTATCCTCGGGGAAGTGTTTTGTTTATCCTCGGGGAAGTTTTTTTTCCTTGTTTCAGTGTACATAAATTACATCTTATGTAATCATGCTTAAGACTGCAAATGTTTTCAGAAGATCTTGGTGCGACATCTTGCATGCAAAGAAAGTGCTGCAGCTCCTAATGGGCCTCCGGCAGCTTCAATTCAAAGCTTGCGAAACTGCCATGTGACACAGGTGTCACATTTCCCCATTTCCTCATTTCCGTCACACTTCTTAGGGGAGTTTTCGGTTGATGGAGTTTAACAGAGTTGGGCGGTGACCGCGTGATACTTTTATAAAGGTTTCGCTTTAACAAACGTATATACGAAAATATCTTACTACAAGATCCAATTGTCTATTATCTTCTAGATGCAGCTGTCGGGTCTAAGATTTAAAAGAAAAATCAAAGCGCTCGTGTTTCTTGTGAATATTCCTCAGCTGGATTTGATGCCATTATGCTGTGCGTTGAAAAACCTTGTTATCCATCCCACTTGTTTTCTATGTCTCACTCTGGCGTGCATATTGTGCTTCATTCTGCCATGAAAATTGAAAGCAAGTCAGCGCATGTGAATCCACGATGTTGCTCTTATGAGTTTGGATTGGTGCTGCTACACCCTCGTTCTATAGTGAACCAACTCGCCCTAGAAGGAGTTTCGATGAAGCCACTTCCAAGGACGCGATCTGCAACCATTACTGCGTGGCTTTTTGGAGGGATAAATATTTCGGCATTCAAAGAGGAGGAGGAGGAAAGAACTTTATTCAGAGTCCGACGTGTAGATGGGGTGGGCGATTGGCCCCACATAGGTTACGGCCAGGAGTCCTTGAATCCTGACGGCTTCCTCGGCCCGCTGGACGGCCCACATTTGGTCTTCGAGGAAGTAACTGAGCATTGCGGCTTCCCAACGCGTGCGAAGGCTGTCAGCAGAGGCCGCATACTTGTTATGAGTACTGATCCCTCAACATTCCCATAACATATGCTCCAGAGTGGCTCTGGAGTCGCAACGCTTGCACCTGTCCGTTTTATATATATCAGGATATATAGTGTGCGATAGTGCAGGATACAGATATGTCCTAGTTTGTAAGTGCCGCCATTGGACAGACTGTCTTTTTGTTAATTTTGGGTGAGGGGGCGGGAATATGCTCCTCTGTAATCTATAATGTTTTGTAATTTCATTGTATCTGGTCCTTCTGTCTTCCCACTCCCACTCGTCTGCCACGCCGTAATCACCGGAGGAAGTTGGGGCGGCACTTGAGAGGGAAGCTCGGTCGGTGAGCCCTCGAGCTGCGTCATGTACCGCCCCGTTGTTGCTGTCCCCCGCGATGGCATGAGCAGGTGTCCATATATTATATGTATTTCTGGGGCTTGTTCGACACGCTCCTTTGAGAATACGTAGTGCCTCCGGGGAGATGCGGCCGTTGGCAAAGTTTCTCACTGCCGTTTGAGAGTCACTGACTATCACGGTTGCGTTTGTCTGAGCTACAGCGAGCGCTATGGCTACCTCTTCCGCTGTCTCGGTACTTGTGGTGCGTATCGTTGCGCATGTCGTACAGCGTTTGTTGCTATCGATTACGGCTGCGGTAAACCCCCGTTTGCGCTTGTATCGAGCAGCGTCTACGAAAAGTGCGTCCTTGTCATTACCGAACTTTTTTTGTATTTGTTTTGCTCTTGTCTCTCGTCTAGCTTTATTGTGTTCGGGGTGCATGTTTTTTGGGAAGGGTGGTATCATCATTGTTTCCCTGGTCTCTTTTGGAATGTCCACCTTAACGCCGTGTTGCGTGTGATACGTTATGCCTAGTCGCTCTAGAATATGTCTTCCTGCTCGTGTCTTAGAGAGACGTTAATATTGCGCCATACGCTGCGCCTCAATAAGCTCATCTAGTGTATTGTGCAGGCCTAGCTGTAACAGTTTGTCGGTGCTTGTGCTAATCGGTAGCCCTATAGCTAGTTTGAATATTTTTCGAATGAGGCAGTCTAGCTTGATCTTTTCCGTGACTTGCCATTTTAAGTATGGCGCTACGTATACTATTCTGCTTATCACGAATGCCTGTATCAACCTTATCGTGTTTTCCTCCCTCATGCCTCTGTGCTTAGTTGCTGTCCTTTTTATGAGTCTCATTATTTGGGCTACAGTTGCATCCAGTTGCCTGAGGATTTCTTCATTGTTGCCCTTGGCTTCGATGAGCAGACCCATTACCCTGATCCTGTCGACTATGGGTATAGTTCTTCCATTGGCTGTTCTTAACTGTATTTCTTCTCTATGAGCAAGACCTTGCCGGCAGTTGCCTGGTTTGCGACCTCTACGAGTAGGTCTGTACAGCAACAGCTCTGATTTTTCCGCAGAGGAGGCTAGCCCAGTACCTTCCAGATACCGCTCGACCGTTTCGACTGCTGTTTGAAACGTTTCCTCTATTTCGTCATCACTGCCACTTCTCACCCATAGGGTGATGTCGTCTGCATATATAGTATGATTCAGTCCTTCGATTGCTTGGAGTTTGGTTGGCAGTGCAATTAGAGGGAGATTGAAAACATAGGTGATAATACCGAGCCTTGCGGCGTACCTGCACTGCCCATCTCAATTTCATCTGAAACTAGGTCCCCTATCATGATATTTGCCTTCCTTCCCGTCAGGAAATTACGCACGTAATTGTACGTCCGTTGTCCCAGATCTAGGTCGTTTAACCTTTTTAGCACCGTTGCATGGGTCACATTATCAAAGACCTTCTTGAGGTCTAACCCTAGAATGGCCTTTGTCGCTGTTCCCGGATTATCGATAATCTGATGTTTTAACTGTAGCATTGCGTCTTGCGTTGAGAGGTTCCACCTGAACCCTATCATTGTGGGTGGAAGCGCATCCCGGTCCTCGAGATAGGTAGTTATCCTCTCCAGAATCACGTGCTTCATGAGTTTCCCCACGCAAGATGTGAGAGATATGGGTCTCAAGTCCGCAATCTGCACTCGCTTGCCTGGCTTGGGTATTAACACGATTTTTGCCGTCTTCCATTGTTGCGGAATCTGTCCTGCCTTGCATGATTTGTTAATGAACTCAAATTAGTTATGGACTCGTCATCCAAAGTGCGTAGCGTTTTGTTATTTATGCCATCTGGTCCAGGTGCTGATCTAGTATTGAGTTTTTGCAAGACGGCCCTCACTTTTGCCTCCCTGATCTCGTTGTCTAAATCATCACTTGCCAGCCCTGTGTAATATGGGTGTGTAACGGGAAGCGCTTGAGAGATGTATGTTTTCTTGATTTCATTCAGGAAATCCTGCTCTGTACCTTGATATCTTTGTATTAACCAATTAATATTGTGCCTTTCTGCCAACTTGTTTCCGTCCGGGTTTCGCAAATGTCTAAGGATGGTCCACGTTTTCGCCATTCCTATCTGGTTGTCCATGTCATTACACTTTTCCTCCCACTGTTGTTTGCACAGCTGCTGGGCTTATTGCTCTATATCTTTGTTCAATTTAGCTATCTTTCTACGATGTGTCCGGTTGTGCTTTTGGTTTTTCCACCTCCGTTGTAAACCTTCCTTAGCTTCCCACATGTGGAGAAGCTTATTGTCTACATACTCTAGCTGCGCCTCCGGTGGCACCGTTTGCGTAGCGGCCTCCACGTCTCGTTTTAGCTTTTCGGTCCATTCCTCAATACTCCTGTAGCGAGAGAGAAAGACGGGACGGCGGCCAAATTGAACGTGTCGTTCTCTCGCCACTTTATTCTACGCCTGAAGCGGAGCTGCGGTGGCTGTCCACGTCCGACACACCAAGTGCGCTAGCTTGTTCTAATCCTCGCGCAGCTCGAGCTCGCATCAGCTGCGCCAGAGGCGCGCCGCGGTGATTCAAAAAATGATGATGATGATCATGCACTACAGGACTCCGTCCTAGCGCTTTGCGCGATTTGAAGTGTATATAACAAAGAAAGAGAACGAGACTATATACATGAACGACAATCCGCAAGGTGTCCGTTTAGGAAGTCCAGTTTGTCAACGTGTAGTGACCATCGGGAACCAGTGGGTCTCTGGTGGGCGACACTGGGAGTTGCGCAGAGGACGAAGAAGTAAGCGTTCGGGAACTGTGTTTGCACACAAGTGGGTGACAGGATGACCAGCTGGGGCTAGCTGTGAGCGCACAGGGTGTCGCGAGGGAGCATAGCAGGTAGAGAGGCGTTCAGGGTGAGGTGACGACGGGTGCACAAAAGCTGATTGGGCCCCTGCGCGCGAAGCAGTTAGAAGTGGCGTAGTGAAGCCTTGCAGACCACCCATCGACAAGCAATGGCTTTGACGGTGCTTGCGCGGGCGTGCACAGCACTGGTGCCGATGTCGGTACGCAGGTGTCGTGACGTGAGTGGTATTTGAATATGAGAGGACTTGACCACTTATGTTGGCAGTGAGTAAGTAGGATTGTACACGTTGGGTAGAGGTGAATGACGTATGCGGCTTGTAAAAGGGTGTGCCTACAGTCCAGTTACACGCCAGCTCGCCTACGGTTTCCGTCAAGAACTCAGTAGGAGGCGTGTCATGGAATCCAGCAGATACGGACTCTGGAGGAGGCTCAGTGGGCGTACCTTAACTTGGGGAAACACCTTCAGTAGTCGGCGTACGTCCGTTCGTGCGCAGGTCGGTATGGAAGATGGGTGCTTGTATGCCAGGTGTGAGATGTGCGGTCTGCTGTGACATAGGGAGACCAGGCACGTCGTCCTCAGGAGCGTCGGGCACTGTCGCAACATCTCGCAAGGTTGGTCGTGGTTGACATCTTGTGGCTTCAACTTCGCCTTCGAGAGACTGCGAGGGCGAGGATGGTTGCTGCTGGCAGGACACGCAGATCGTTGAGGTGAGTGAAAAGGCACCTTCGGGCATTGTCGACACTGAAGCCTTCGCGACCGGGGGGTGAATAGCAGGCGATGTCCGTAGTCATGATAGACACCAGGGCGTTCGGTGATGTTGCCGTCGTAGCACCTGACGTGTCAGCCGTGTTGTGAGCCATGGAGGTCGGCCGAGACGAGCCGGTGGTAAGCATGCCTGCAGTGTCGTCGGCCGAGGACGATGAAAACACAAACCCCGTGGCTGACTGGTTGCCTTCAGCCCAAATGTCGAGAACCATGGCGGATGGGCAGTCGAGCGTAGGACACGCGTCGCTAGTGGCCAGACGAGAGGTTAAGTATCGTTTATTGGACGTTGTTGAAGGCGAAATCTTCGAGGTTGGGAAGTCAATAACGGGCGAAAGGTCACCTTGGCCAGACTCCGAGGCGGGCGGCAAGGTGGTCGTCATGGAGTCTGGTGGGGCCACGGTGTCGCCTGCCGTCGCTCTCGTGGAAAACCTGCAGGTAGCAAGCGTGCCAGAAGGACCATCGGCCGAGGACTTCGAGAAAACGCACTTCGTGGTGGACAGGTTGTCGACAGCAGGAACGACTTCAAGCACCTCGTCGGACCTGTGACCAGGTGCGAGGATCACTGCGCTAGTGGCCGGACCCAAGGTTGAGGGAGACGTTGCCGGGGAAGTAAGGTTGCGGTCAGATGAGAGCTTCGGGCCGTAGGGTCCAGCACGCTGCGACGCAGGGAAAACCTGAAAGTCGCGGGTAAACGGCAGCGAGTGGTAGGTGAGGCCATAGCTGGCAAGCACCGCAGAGCAGAGGTCGTCGTAAGGCTGCTGGCTGGAGGTTGAAGTGGCAGAGTTATGACGCAACTCTACCGGAAGGGCGTCATGAAGAATGGCGTGCATCAGCGGCTGGTCCGTGACGCCATTCAGCGCAAGAACGGCATCGAGCTGTATGAACCATATCTTGGGGTAGGTCGATTGGAACGGCGGCACTGGCGGGCAGAGTTGCGGGAACATGGCCGCGGGCCGCTCGGCGAAGGGCGTGTTCTCCGGGTCACCAATGTAGCGAGAGAGGAAGACGGGACGGCGGCCAACGTGGACGTGTCGTTCTCTCGCCGCTTTATTCTACGCCTGAAGCGGAGCCGTGGTGGTTGTCCACGTCCGACACACCAAGTGCGCTAGCTTGTTGTAATCCTCGCGCAGCTCGAGCTCGCATCAGCTGCGCGAGAGGCGCGGCGCGGTGATTGAAAAAATGATGATAAGGATCATGCACTACACTCCGTATCATTTCGTCGGGCTCCTCTCTGATGTTTTGAAACTTGTCCCAATCGACAAGTTTAACTTACCAGCCTTTTGCCTTCCGCGGCCCTGCCCTCACCTTTATTTCAAGTATAAAATGATCGCTTCCCAAGTCATGTTGCGTATTGGCTCATTGCGTGTCCAGTGTATTTTTGGTGAACGTCAAATCTGGCGTGGTATCCGCGCAAACGCTAGTACCTGTTCTTGTAGGAATGGATGCATCGGTCACGAGCGTCAGGCCCTCCTCCTGTGCGTCCAACCATAAGTTCCTGCCTTTCTGGGTTTCGATCCTGTATCCCCATGCACCGTGTGGGGCGTTGAAATCTGCTCCAATCACTAGCGCCCGGTTGCCCGTTATAGCGAGGGTTTTTCGAAACAGCGTGCGGAATTTGTGCTTTCTGCAATTAGGACTGCTGTAAATATTCAATACAAAAAGACTGTCCTCTGTTTTTTGCGTGGGTATGAGTTCGAGGAGAATGTGATTTATTGCCTTGATTTCCGTGTCATGTTGCACCACCACGTGATTTCGCTTAACCAACGTTGCTAATACCTTTGTCTCCCATCAGCACTGCCGAATGACTTATATCCCGACAGTTTGACCAGCCCGTGCGTTTCTTGCACCATTATAACATCCGGGGTGCTGGTGTCTTTAAGATGTTGTTGAAAAATGTATCGTTTTCGATTATATTCTCGACAATTCTATTGCCAAATCCTGTAGCTATTTTGTCTGTCCATGGCGGCGTTACAGGCTCTCTAATCCCTCGGTGGGCACCGAGGTCCTAGCGTACGGTTTAAAAGACGTCTTAACTGGGCCCCCACCACTTGACTGCGATCCCCACATTGCTAGCTTGGCGTCGAAATCATCCACCATTTGCTGCACTTTCTGCAATATCTTCTTGCCTAGCTCATCGATTTTGGCCTCTATGTTTGCCTCAAGTCTAACTTCTTGTTGTTCGAGCTTAGTTTGCAATTTTCTTTCAGTTTGTTCCAATTTGGCTTCCGTAGTGTTTGCAAATTCCTCCTGTCTTTCTTGTGGCGTCGCCACTGTTTTTTATTTCTTTACCACGCTTTTAATCGGAGCGTTCTCTTGTTTACTTTTACCAGGGTTGAGGGCTGCTACCTCTTCTTCCATTGCTGCGCCTTTTCCCTTAATTATAACTTGTGAGGTTTCCTCATTGCGTGTGACCCCTCCGTTTTACAGAAAATCATTTTCTTCCCTGAGGTTTCTAATCTCATTCATAAATGCAACATTGTTCTGCGTGATCTGCGCCAATTCGTTCTCTAGCGCCTTAATCCTACATTAAAAAGCAGCCTCTGCCTTCGCGCGCGCCCCGGAAGCTACATCAGCCCAGCTCACCTGGAAGGGTACCGCGGTGCCACGGACGCCGCTCGGTCCTTTTGAGCTTTGGGATCCTCCTCCATCCTTTGATCGGGGAGACCCGGTATTGACGGTCTTGGGTCAAGACCTCGATCTGGACCTCGATCTGGACCTCGATCTGGATCTCGACATAGATGTGGTGGTAGTACACGTAGAGCGGTTTTTGTTTTGTGCTTGAAGCTTGGTGAAGGCTTCTGGTCCGGATGCGTCCCGCGTCCGATGTTCCGATCGTTGACCTGAGTCGCCCCATCTTTGCCTGTGAAGTGCTTCGCTTCCGTCTCGTAGTAAAGTGCTTCTTCTTCCTCCCGTCGGGCTCGTTCCCAGCAGCGTCGCTTCACCAGGTACGGTACCTTAAATCTGGCCTTGCAATGGCGATCTGCCGTCTGGTGGTCTTTGCCACACAGCTGGCACTTCACTTCGCACTCGTGCTCCTGCGGTGGGTTCTCAGTGCCACACCCTCTGCATATTATGCTATTCGGGCTCGGGCAGACGTCAACTCTGTGACCAAGGCGTCCACACTGGTAGCACACGTCTATTTTCTTGCAGTATAGTGAGAACTTGACCAGTGCTCTTCCGTTGCTCACTCTGGCGTGCATAATGTGCTTCATTCTGCCATGAGAATTGAAAGCAAGTCAGTGCATGTGAATCCACAATGTTGCTCTTATGAGTGTGGATTGGCGCTGCTACACCCTCGTTCTACAGTGAACCAACTCGCCCTAGAAAAAGTTTCGATGAAGCCACTTCCAAGGACGCGATCTGTAACTATGACTGTGTGGCTTTTTAGAGGGATAAATATTTCTACATTCAAAGAGAACGAAATTATTGTAATAAGCTTGCTTCAAGCAGACCAACTTTAAGACCTTAGGTTGGAGAAATTATACCACCACATTAAACGAAAAGACCACTAGAATAACTTTCAGTTGTTACGTAGACATTGCTATACCAGTAACGAAAATGTCGCGAAGGACTGTGCCGCGCATAACCTCAAATCCACCTTCAAGGACATACGCTGCAATACAGACTGCTATACCTGTTCGCAGTCTCACAGTCAATCCGACGGAGTCCAACGCGCAAAATATAATGAGTACCAGACTGCATCAACTAAGCTACACACCAACTCAAACCAAAACTTGGGCCATCACCGGCGCCAAGCTACCCTTCTCTATGGACATTGGCTCGCAGTCAACTTCACGAAGTTCCCTACGTCAATCGCAATAGGAGACTTTGGTGTGCAATCTTTTCGGTATGAAAAAAAAACACCCTATACAAGCTCTGCTACTGTCATGCATCGTTCATGTTCTAGGTCACGAAGACATCGAGGGAAATGAACGTGAGCCGCTCATCAATGTACGAGATCTGAAACCCGCACCATAAAACAACACCACCAGAAGATACACAATTGCTCCAACTAACTTATCCTGTCCTGTTGCAACACTATTACTTTGAACGCAGGTGACATACTCCCCCACATGCCAAGCTCAGAAGATACGAATGCATCGGCTACATGCGACTTAACAGCATTACCTTTACTCAAGCTGCACTACTGCATCAAGCTGATGGTATACACTTTGTGCAGAACCTATACAGGGCGCCTTGAAAAACGCACACAGTGCCACTTGTGCGGCGAGTACGCAACGGCGAGAGCCTAAGCAGACGACAGTGTCTCACTGCTTTGACAGCTATGGCGGCTCAAGTGCCCATGGCTGGCGCGCTAGTGCTTCAAGCTGGTTTTAGAGATATCGTTACGGGATCATTTTTCCGCGATGCCACCATTAAAAAAAAGAAAAAACCTGCACGATATCCGCCATGTTTTTTGAAGTGAGTGAACGCTTTGATATGGCGTTGTCAGTAATAACGGCTAAATGCGTGCGTCAGACGTGCGTAACCCAAGAGGCTTACTCCATTGCTATTGAGGTAAGCTCTCATTCTTTCATGCTTAGTCTATTATTGATGCATGCCCACTGCACGTGTACTTGCAACGTGCACAGAACAATTTGAGTCATCGATGGCTCTACGGCCACTCGTTGCGGAAACTTCGGCGAGTGGCCAGGTGGCGTAGTTATTTCCTCGCGGCTTGGTGTCATGTCCATACGCAACCACCGAGTATTTTACTTGAAATCATCGCGTGTAGCAACAATGCAGCAGCATCACCGCTCATAATTTTCACTTTTACATCGCCGCTCACGCGGCTGATGCCAAGAACTTGAGGTGCAGGCGAGAAATAAAAGTGTTACGATCGGCCCCTGTTCGTCTTTCGCTTCAACTGATGTGGCGCCGACGACAACGACAGCACGGTCACTTCGACCCCCATCAGTCCTCCTCATTTGCTACAACCTCGTACGTTGTTTATGCTGCTCTCGGAAAGAAACATTGTGCTTTCGTCACATTTATTGATTGATATGTGGGGTTTAACGTCCCAAAACCACCATATGATTATGAGAGACGCTGTAGTGGAGGGCTCCGGAAATTTCGACCACCTGGGGTTCTTTAACGTGCACTCCAATCTGAGCACGTGGGCCTACAACGTTTCCGCCTCCTTCGGAAATGCAGCCGCCACAGCCGGGATTCAAAACCGCGACTTGCGGGTCAGCAGCCGAGTACCTTATCCACTAGACCACCACGGCGGGGCTTGTGCTTTCGTTTCAAGAGCGTTCGCAAAGCTCCGTTTTTTTTCGTGGATGCTATGCAGTTTTGTTACTCTGCATCCTAGAATGGTCCTGCCGAGTGCGCAAAGTGCTGCCGGGCCGCTAACACGCAACTCAGTTCGCCCCTAATTAGTGGTCCTATCAAATTGACCAAGTAAATCACTGACCTAGCATTGCACTGCTTAAATTTTTGAATTGTAGATGACGAGTTTATAAGGGTCATGAAAACCTTCCATCAATCTTGAGCCGTAGTAAAATACCTTGCGTATGCTTCTTTTCTCTTCAGCTCGATGCCACTAAGAACGTAACCCAAGCTAACTGCAACTGCCGAGGTGAAATCTCAGGCTGCTGCAAACATGCAGCGGGAGTGGTTATGTTCTTCGATAAGGAGGACACCTCGGCAATGACATCCGTCGAGAACGTGTGGAAGAGGCAATATGCCAAGCAGCTGCAAATGTACAACAAAGGAGTCTTGTTCTCCAAAATGTACTCTCCTAAACCCCCATACCAGATGCTAGCGAGACAATCCGTGCCCACAACCATCATCGATTTAAACTGCCCCTTGGGCATCATGCTCCACCAAGAGCAAGAACTTGCTGAAAACTTGGCTCATTTGGACAAGGTGCTCGGACGGCTACGACAGCCGAGCAATATATTTGGAGCACAAAGCATCCCAATCGAAGAAGTAAGCAATGACTTTTTTTTCGAAGTCGTGGTCACTGAGAAAGAACGCAATGACATTGCAAGCAGACAATTCTTCAAAGTGTATGCCCACAGTGGCACTGCGCATGGTCTTTGATAATTTCAGCCAGCTCCAAAGGTCACCGTATCAAGGTACGTCAAGCGGTCTTCAAGAGCTTGGCACATCAACTTGTTACAGCGCGATCCTTAAAAGCGCTGCATGTGCTTATGACATATCAAAGAAGCCAGTTGCCCGAAAACAATACGAGTCCCCAACAGGCCGCAAGGTCTTTCAAGTCGGACTTGTGATCAGCACTTCGCAGCCGTGGCTGTGCTGCAGTCCCGATGGCTTGATTGATGAAGAAGAAGGAATTCACTTGCTGGGAATCAATGCCTCCTACAGGTGTGAGTCACGGCCTGTAGTTGGCCACGATATAGCGTCGACTGTCTCCACTTCAGCTGAAAAAAGCTGACACTACGAAATGTCACCCCTACTACACACAGGTTCGAATAAGCATGTATGTAGTAAATGCAAGCAGATGCGACTTCTATATGTACTCACCAAAGGGGTCAAAATGTATGGAAGTAAGAAGAGATAATTCTTTTCCGGAAGAAGAAATGCGGAAAATGAGTGGTTTTTTTAGGTAATACTTCGTTGCTGCGCTGAGGAAGAAAAGTTTGTGTGACTAACGTTATTTTGTATCTGTTACGTGCGATAACATCAAATCTTTTTCGTTGCTGTGTGCTCCAAGTATGGGAATGCAGGTGCTGTGTTCTTAGTCACGCAGGGCACATCTGCCTTTTAAAGCCTGAAATGAAGAGCCGAAGGAAAAGCCACTGACGTCTGCTACTTTATTGAAACAATCTGTTCGGCTGCACATACAATTTCATGTTCTGCATCCTAACTTTAATGCTTGTACAACATTCGCAAAAGTGTACCGGGAAGATGGGGGACTATCGAAATTACAGGTCTTCCTGTTCACTTTAATGCAAGTGCCAGCTAAAACAATTAACATGTCACAGAAGCGATTAGAGCGTCAAACTATGTAATGTATGTAGAAAACGTTTAGTCTTAGCACCAACCTAATACAAGCACCAGAACAAGCAGGTCGTGTGCCAGTGAATTTATTCAAAGTTCCGCCATGCTTAATTCAACTCCCAACAGGTTTAATCGACAGAACTGTCTTCCTTCCTTTAATACAAATGCCAATCACATCACTCCATACTCAAGACGGCAAGATGGGGCACAATAACAGGACTGCTATTATTAAGTTGTATAAATATTGTACATTGTATAAACATTGTATAAAAACAGGTGATATTACAAAAGTAGACAACAGCACAAATATCTGCCGTTATTTCTATTGCTCAATAAATAAATCATGGCCTTAATTTGATTCCGCTGTGCTTGCAGTGCTCATATTCTGCTATGCACAAGTTTGTAGATCATAGAGTCATTACACAGTCTTGATCACAAGACAATTTAAATTCACCAACACACTGCACAGATGTACTATCTTGTCGATGTGACACTTAAGTTCTGAAGTTCGCCTTTTATTCAATATTTCAAAACTATTTACACGCTGAATGCATATCTCTACATGAATGCGATGAGATGCAACCCTATAGGTTTTTTGCAACTCCACCTTCGTGAATTGCTGTTTGGCCTTTGCAAATGGTGGCATGACAAGTGTCACGTCCTTGCTTTCCAAGTCGCATTTCATACGCGGAAAGCCTTTGTCCGCCATCAGCATATCCCCGGGTTCTAACAAGTCAATCAACCCAAAGTTCGCAAAGATGTCGGTGTCACTCAACCTCCCCACAAACACATTCGAAATATATGTTATATAACCGGATGGAGTGATCTCAAGTAGAAATTTCAGAGTAAAGTCACTCTTGTAGTTACTCCGCCAGTTGACCCTGTCAGCGACTTTACCTGGTTTCTCTATTCTCACTTTTGAACAGTCGACAATAACTCTACAATTGCGATAGTTCAGGCGGAAAGAGGTAGGCAATGTTGCTTCGACAACATCCTTTGAAAACCACTTGGCCCAATTTTGAGTAGTGACATAGAGGACATTAGAAATGGCATAAAAAAACCGCCACGCAGTAGTGCGATTCATATCAAAGAGAACTCCTAACGTAGAGATCGTAAGGCCGTGCCTAATTTTCTTAAGACACAACAGAAGCTTGCTGCCCGCTGCCAGTTCCAAGTACCTCTTGCCACACACCTGTAACAAAAAAGGCTATTTCGAGGGAACGATGTTTGTCGTTGAGATAATACAAAACAATTTTTGTTCTCACTACTCTATATTCTTCTATATACTTACACCAAGTTTCCAGTCAATTTGCTGTTATAAGGGTACAAGTGCAGTGTTGTCTCACACGAACACTTGTAGGTCATTCAATGCTAAATTTTCAGTCATTTCGGCAGCCTTCTCAAGTGTGTTTGAAAAAAAGTTTACTGACAGAAAACATTTATTCGCAAAGATATTTTGGAGAGAAAAAAATTGTAACATGGAAAGCTTTCAGTATTTCCCAGATATGTTTTGGGCGTTGTATGTCAGTAAATTTATTCGCAGAGTATTGTTTTTCGCCAGAATACGAAAAACAGTTTACACATTAGGCGAAGCCTTTTGTGCAAGATGTTTGAAGCTCAACAATATTATTGCAATTTTCCTGCTGTATGCTATACGCTTCCAGAAATTTCGCCAATATAAATGAATGTTTCGCCAATATGTTGCTTAATATGTAGACCAAACTTAGTATCAAAATAAGAAACGGTTCTTTTAGAATAATTTTTCTTACAAACAACACCCAGATGACAATCTGGGAAATTCTGAATGCTCCCACTTTACGAAAAAATTTTGTTTTCAAAATATTCTAAAGCTTTACTGTTTTCAACGCAATAAATAGGCGCTTAAGAAACGGGTGATAAAATGCCATTATGTGAAAAGATTATCCGCATTGCTAACTTTAAATACTATCAAACCGGGGACAAAGTTCATTGTTTGGGTTGTGTTTGATACACCGCTTGGCTTGAACATACCAGTCATAAGCAGATACATTGTGTAGTAGTACGTGTGAAAACAAGGGGGAATGCCACCATGCTACAATACCGTAGGCCTGTCACAATGATTTGAAACAAATTCTTAGTATATTCAGCATCTTGCATACATCTTTGCAGTTAATTATTTCGCAACCAAAATTAGCAAGATTTGTGAGAAGGCTGCGACAATTCTCAAAGGACATTAAAATACAAGAAAAAAGTCTGAACCAATACATAAGAAGCAAATCTGTATTACTGTCAAATTTAAATTATATAAAAAAATAAAGAAATTTTACATTGTGAAGATGCCATACTTGGTGTCATTAAGAGGATGATCTAGCATTTACCTGTTCCATTAGGTGCAATAGGGACAGGAACACAGAAATGGTCACCCCAGCTAGGTCTCTGAGGGCATCGTCATTTTACTTGTCTACCAAGGACTCGTAGCCTTAAAAACCCTTCGGTTCATGGTCTTCCAAGCACAACGCAGCCAAATTGCAAGCACTGCGTATTTATGTGCGAGTATTCGTCATGCAGCACAATTGTAGTCTATCTAACACAGTTATGTCTGATCTTTAGGATGCGGTACGACTTCACTATCTCCCATGTCGGCTGATCCTTATTTAAAAAAAATCTATTTCGATTTCTTTACAGAGAGTAATATGCACAGGTTTTATACGACCTCCATGATGAGAGTCTCTTGATGTTTTAACATATTGCGTGGCGTTCTATAAGATGGTCATTAACAGACAGACAGAGAGACAAAGAACTTTATTCAGGTCCTGAGGAACTGCGTTGTAACGGCCCCGTTTAGGGGGAATCCGTAGCAGTCGCGGGCTGCTCCCACGTAGGAACTGGAAGACCGTGGCCCTCCGCCCTCTCGCAGGCCCTCTGGACAGCCCGAAGTTGAACCGAGAGGTCGCCGCTGTTAAGGGCTTCCTCCCAGTCTTCTTCTTTGTTGAATTCTGCGTCACGTAACGCAGGACATTGCCAGAGCATATGAGGTAATGAGCAATACGCCTCACCGCAGTCCGGACAATGCGGCTCGATGTTGAGCGAAAAATGGCTGAACCTGCCACGCGAAGGGAAAGACCCCGTTTGGAGCATCCTGTAGGCCGATGATTGCGGTCGCGTAAGTTTAGGATGAGGAAGTGGAAAAGTCCTCCGAGATAGATGATAATGAGTCATGATCTCGTGGAAAGTGAGTAGCGAGTTCCTGTATCTTCCGGCGTCCCCGCATGCGAATCCGCCGGGACCACCGCGGTGAGCGATACCTCGCGCACGGTCATGGGCACACTCATTGGCGTTGGGGACATCAGGATGTACGTTGGCCCCCATGTGGGCCGGGAACCATGTTATGGTGTGAAACCCGGCAGCCCCCTCACAGCCGAGGATGGCCGCTGCCTCACGCGAGATCGAGCCCGAGGCGAAAGCCCTAGCTGCGGAACGCGAATCTGTAAAGACATTAGGATGCGATGGGTCCTTCATTGCTATGGCGATGGCGATTTTCTCAGCCACCATTGCCGAAACCTTTCTAACCGAGGCAGAGCATAGGAGTGTGCCACTATGATCGACCGAGACCACTGCGAAGCGATCCGAACGCCCGTACTGGGCTGCATCGACAAAGGTCGCGAGATGCGGTCTGTTTGCAACTGATTTTAATAAGGAACGGGCCCGAGCTATGCGGCGCCCTACATTGTATTGTGGGTGGACATTTCTTGGAAGTGGAGCTACTGAAAACGTGCCTCTGATCGAGGGTGGCAGTGTTACATTACGCTGGTTAGTCGCCGTAGGACCGCAGCCTATGGATTCCAGGATGCGCCTACCAGGCCTCGAGGACGATAGTCGCACGACCTGAGCCATCTGCTGGGCCTCGATCACCTCCGAGAGGGAGTTATGCATGCCCAATTGTAGGAGCTTCTCGGTGCTAGTGTGGATAGGCAAGCCTAGAACTCGCTTTATGCTTTTGCGCATCAGTGTATGAATTCTTGCCTCTTCTCTTTTGAACCAGCGCAACGCCGAAGCGACATAATTAATGTGGCTCATGAGAAATGCATGATAGAGCCGAAGGAGATTGCTCTCGCTCAGCCCGCCCCTGCGGTTCGAGACCCTGAGTATGAGCCTAAGCATGTTCTCCGTCTTGGAGGTGATGCGGGCTATAGTTCGTGAGTTGCCTTCTTGGACTCTAGCAGGAGTCCGAGGACCCTGATGGAGTCCACCCTGGGTATTTTCTGCCCATCCCGTGTGTATTAAGCTATGGGAATCTGTTCTAAAGGAGTGAGGTTCCTCAGTCCTTGTCGGGTGGGTCTGTATAGTTGTAACTCAGACTTTGCCGATGACAGGCTCAGGCCCGAACCGACTAGAAAGTTCTCCGTGATGTCTAATGCCTCTTGGAGCGCCTGCTCTACCCCGGCGTCGGACCCTCCCATGCACCACACGGTGATATCGTCCGCGTAGAGAGCATGGTTAACCCCCCGCACCGTAGCGAGTCGCTCCGAGAGGCCCTTCATGGCAATATTGAAGATTAGAGGAGAGATAACTGCCCCCTGTGGGGTGCCTCTCGCTCCCAAGGTAAATTCCGTGGATTGGATTTGACCGATCCTAATGGTAGCCCTGCGATCCCTGAGAAAAGACCTAACGTATGCGTGGAACCATTGCCCTAGACCCATAACCGAAATTGCCTCAAGCACAAACTTGTGCGAGATATTATCAAAAGCTTTGGCTAGGTCTAGAGCTAGTATGCCTCTAGTATCCCTGGTGTTGTTGTCAATGATTTGTTTTTTGATAAGGAGCATCACGTCCTGTGTGGATAGTCCAGATCTGAATCCTACCATATTGTGTGGAAATAGCTCTCTGCTTTCTATGTACTCGGATACCCGAAGGTGAATCGCATGTTCGGCCACCTTGCCTACGCAGGACGTAAGCGAGATGGGTTGCATGTTCTCCAAAGCCAGAGGTTTGCCTGGCTTTGGGATAAGCGCTACCGAAGCTGTCTTCCAGGATTCGGGGACGTGCCCCGTCTCCCAGATCTTGTTGACTTCCTCGGTAAGCTTCTCGATGGATTTGCCATCCAAGTTACGTAAGAGCTTATTTGAGATTCCATCCGGGCCCGGTGCAGAGCGTCCGTTGAGCTCGTAGAGGACCTTACAGATTTCTGGTTCAGTGAAAGGTGCGTCCAGCTCCGCCACCATTTCACCCCTGTAATGCGGATAGTCCGCATCGCCGGAAGGGCCCAGCGGAAGATAGCTGTCCGCTAACCTCTTCAGGAGGGCCTTTTCGGACACTCCCTTCGCTTTTTGGTTGTGAACGATTCTGTAAATAGCCAATCGCTGATTTCCCTTCGACTGTGACTCATCAAGTAATTGTTTGAGGAGGTTCCATTTGGCCCCCACTCTCATCTGTCCGTCAACCGAAGAACATACTTCATTCCACTGCTGTTTGGAGAGTTCAATAGAGTAGGCTTCGATCTCGCGATTAAGTTGCGCAATTTTCTTTCGAAGTCGGCGATTGAGCCTTTGCGTCCTCCACCGGGACAGGATGGAATTCTTAGCCTCTAAGAGATGCGCGAGGCGTGCATCCATCCGATCAACCCTCAGGTTCGTTTTGACAACCTTGGTCGCAGCATTAGCATCCTCCTTGAGCCTTGCAAAGAGGCTGTCTAAGCTGTCGTATTCATCCTGGTCCTCCTTCCGCAATTTACGAAAGGCATCCCAGTCCGTTACTTTAAACTCCCTGGGGGGAGCTGCATTGACTGCTAGGGTAATAGCCATTATGAAGTGGTCGCTACCTAGATTCTCTTGCAAATTTTGCCACCCTGCTCCGGCGACGTTCTTGACGAACGCCAAGTCTGGAGTTGTGTCTCGGACCACCGATGTGCCAATTCTCGTCGGGTATTGCGGGTCCGTAATCAATTCAAGAGAACAGCTAGATACGGCCTTTAGGAGGTTGTTGCCTTTGGGGGACTGCCTGGCGTATCCCCAAGCGTCGTGCGGAGCATTAAAGTCTCCCGCTACCACGATGGGGGCCCCCCTGGCCAGAGCCACCGCTTTTGCCATGATCGAAGCGAACCCCTGCCGCTTGTCCGACGGCGAGCTGTGCACATTCAGGAGGAATACGCTGTTCTTGAGCCAGCTGTCGGGGATTATTTCGAGGATAATGACCTCAGCCTTGCTGTTGCCAAGCTGTAGTTTGTGTTCTTGAAAGGAGCACTTTTTTACGACCAAGGTTGCCAAACCGCGCTTCCCTTGCTCGCGCACCGAGACGACTCGATAGCCCGGGAAAGTTAGCGCATCACCGAGAGTTTCCTGTAACATAATTACGTGCGGTTTGACCGCCTGAGAAGCAATGAAGTGCAGCAGTGGAGCCCTGCGCCTTTTGAAACTGGCACAGTTCCACTGCCACACGACCAGTTCATTAGTGTTGTCCGCCATAATTACTGTTCTGAGACAGCCAATCTCCAGTCGGGTTGACTGTTACTGCGCCTGCAGGCGACTGTGCCCTGTTCGGGCCTATCGGAGGCGAGCTACCCGTAGCTAGCGCTGCCTGTGTACCTTCAAGAGACGACACCCTTTTCAGTAGGGTAGTCATGCTATCAGCCAATTGTTTAATCGATTGCTGCATGCTTTCCAGAGCCTTGCTGTTGGATTCTGTCTCCATAGCATTCCACTCCCCTTGGGGGGTGAGGCCCTACGTTTTCTTCAGCGCGCCTGCACGTCCCCTGGTGGGGGAATCTGTTGTCTCTCACCCTGCGAGGAGTAATGTTTGCGGAACGACTCAAGGTCAGCCCTCAGCTGTTGAATCTCTGCCTTAAGGCAAGCATTCTCTTGGATCAACTTAGCTACCCTGGGGTCTTCTCTATGCTCTGGCAATGGTACCCGCGTTACCTCTGGTGGTGGCGCCGCTGGCTTCGGCTTGGCTCGATCCGCCCAGGTAGGTACTTCCTGGAATCGTGCCCGGGAGCAAGAGCGCCCTTTGGTGCGAGCGCGGCCCCTGGAGCGGTCGCGCCGGCGTCCAGCCTGCGTGACGGAACGCCCCTGCCTGGGAGCACTTGCCACGCTGGAATCCCTTGACCGGTCCTCTTCGGCCAGCTGTTGTTGAGACTTTTTGACTCGCTTTCGGCGCCGTCGTCTTCTCCGTCGCACGACGTAAGGAACTTGAAAGCGTTCTTTGCACGTCCTGTCCGCCGTCGGATGTGGGCCTCCGCAAAGGGCACAATTCGGCGAGCACTGGTGATCGTCGGGTGGAGACACGAGCCCACAGCCCCTGCACACCCTCTTGTTGGGGTTGGGGCAAACATCGGCTTTGTGACCAAGTCCTCCACACGCGTAGCACACGTCGGTTTGGCGCTTGTAGAGCGTGCAGCGCAGCATGCTGACGCCGCATATGACATAGTTTGGTACCTTCATGCCGTCGAAAAGCACTACCACAGTGGTGGTGTTCTTGATCCTTTTGTCTTCTAGGGCCTTCGAATTTCGCCGGTTGACGATCATCGTTTGGAGCTGGGCCTCGCTGATGTCAGTGTCCACTCCTCGTATGACTCCTTTACAGGTGTTATCGGGGGCCGCGACATATGCCGCCACATGGTACATTCCTTCGCTTATCCGAATCTGTTGGATCGCGGCGTAGGCGTTTGCGTTCTTCTGCTCCGGTGTGGAGACTACGAGAATGTTCTGGGCGATGTTTGGGCAAACGATGTCCCCTTCCGTCTCTGCCGGGGCAAGAGCAGCCGCCATGGCAATAGCCTGTGCGATCCTAATTTGGCTTACTTTTCTGACGTCAAGTCCGTCTTTCGGCCTGACTATAATTCGTATGTGGTCCCTCGGCAGCCGGGGGAGCCTCGATGCAGCTGCGAGGCGCTTCATTGCACCTTGCGGGGCTGCCGTGCGGCGGCCTCCCTTCGAGCCCACATGTGATGCGTTGCCCGCGGAAACTGGCGTTTCTACACGAGCTTTCTTGTTCCTGCCCAGCGCTGTCGTCCAACCCGGGTGATTGGCTTCTTCGCGAGAGATTTCCTCTCCTTCCACCATCGCTACTTCGGGCATGTTGCCCCTTTTCTTCCGCCTCTCGCCGTCGACGCTAGGCTGAGCCCGGTAGGGTTAGCCCAGCCGCGGCGCGTTCCACAAGAAAAGTTCCAATAATTCAGCAAAAGGACCACTCACCGAAAAAAGTCTGGTATCGACGTGATCCTCAGAAGAAACTGCGTTGAATGAAACGCAGCTCGAGCACAGGCACCACAAAAATCCTAACGAAAACATTAACAGAATCGGGAGCCGATCTTCTCGCGTCCGCACTGGTCGGCGCCCCCTGCGTCTCCTCATGGTCATTAACTTGTCAGCCTTTTCTGTCCGTGTCTTGTGGGAGCGCGTCAGCCAAAGTTTCAAACGTGAACGTAATCCAACTGGCCACACTTACCCTTTTGCTGCAATAATACTAGCAGATTATACGTTGCATTGCCAAGCCTCTATACAGTACGCATGTATTTTAAAGCATTGCCGTACTTTTAAATGCATTTACAAGCAGGTAAACCTATATTAGCTCTGTTTTCAATAAGACGCGTGGCTGTGGGTAGAACACCTGCATGTCACACGAGCAGCCGGGGTTCAATCCTCACGTGCGACCGAAAATTTTAGGGGCAAAGCTCCTTATAGCAGACCCCGTTCGTCCCTCGTAGTCGTAGTCGTAGTCGTAGCGCTTTGACCTCCAAGGTGGTGCCAGTGGGAGATTTCTCCTGTGCGTTGCTGAGCAATAAAAAGGTTCGCAGCGTGCGCGTTAACTAAAAGCCGAATTCTTCTTTTTATCATTCCCCAATAGCAGCCATTGCCATGTTCCAGTAGGAAACGTTAGAAGTGTTAAAAGCCGACTTCTGCGGTCTCCCTTTCCCAGTAGCAGCCATTGTTCATCTCCAAGGTAGTGCCTGGTGAGATTTCTCCTGTGCGTGAATAAAGAATAAAAAAAATTCTTCAAAACGCCGTTGGTTGACGATATAAACCAACGAAAGACGCCAGATGTTTCTAAAGCAAAACAAAAAGAAGACGCCAGCTGCATAACGAAACACGCCAAGTGTTTTCTAAAGCAATGATTTTATAATCAAAACCACATCAATACAGGTTTGTAGTTGCCGATACTCGTTGCCGTCGGTGTGCTCTCGTATGGATAAGGATGCCGAAAGGCGGGCGCGCAGGGCAGCGGCAGCGCGCGCTCGCAGACAGGACCCTGAAGTGAGAGCACGCGAGGCAAAAGCGCACCGGGAAGCTGCGCGACGTCGCCGCCAAGATCCTGCTGTACGGGAACAAGAAGCCACATCAGCAAGGCAGCGTCAGCAAGATCCCGCCGTACGTGAACAAGAAGCAGCAGCGGCACGTCAGCGTCGGCAAGATCCTTCCGTACGGGAACGAGATGCCACATCAGCAAGGCAGCGTCGGCAAGATCGTGCTGTGCGGGAACAAGAAGCCACGTCAGCAAGGCAGCGTCGGCAAGATACCGCCGTACGTGAACGAGAAGCTGAAGCGGCACGTCAGTGTCGGCAAGATCCTGGGGAACAAGAAGCCACATCAGCAAGGCAGCTTTGGCAAAATCCCGCCGTACGTGAACAAGAAGTGGCAGCGGCACGTCAGCGTCGGCGAGATCCTTCCATACGGGAACGAGAGGCCGAGGCAGCACGTCAACGTCGCGAAGCAGATCTTGAAAATGTTTGACAATGGGAAGCGGCGAGGAAGCGCGCATATCGCCAAGCGAAATAACGGAAGAACAATTTTTGGTACTACTTCTAGGAGCTTCGCCAAATCTCATCATCATTCACTTCGTGGATCTGCCGTCAATTTTTTTTTCATTTTGCTATGTTTTCTGGTCACGGAGCAAGATGACGTCTCTCTCACAACCAACGCACCCACGCCGACACCAGTATTTTTGCGAGACAAGCTATTTAGCGCTATCGCGTGAATAGACCAAGAGTGCACACTACAGGTCCAATACAAAAAGAGGCCAAGTGCAAGTACGCCTGCACGCCGCTGACAGTTCATGTTTGTAACTCGGGAGCACTTGCCCGCGGACGCCCGCGTCGCTTAAGAGCTGATTTGTGTGTGTTTGCTAGGGGAGCGCCAACGTCGGGCGCTGAACTAACGAGAAGAGCGGCGGTGTCAAGAGACTCAGACGAATCTGAGTGCCAATAAAAAGGTGCACCTGAACCTCCGAGTCAGAAAAACATAACACAAGCGTTAAAAGCAAGGTATACCCTTGGTTTCGCTCGGCAGTTTGTACGGATTTCACAGTCTACAACTTGCATCATTTCACTCAATATTTTTTTCTGCGAGATGTCTTACTGCCTGTCTTTTATGTAGTCGCATTAGTTTTGTGCTTATTAGCAACTATAATAGCAACTACAACTGTTGCGAAATTCGGCGCCGTTGTATCAGAGGCGTAGCTCCTAAACGTGTGGGTCTGTCCCTCCTAACTCATGTTACGTGATTTTATAGTTCGATGACTCAGCTGGTGCGGATGGACGGATGAACGGACACACAGAGAAGCAGAAGGATGAACGGAAAGACAGATGGACGAATGGACAGGCGGAAAAACGAACGGAAAAACAGAGGAACGGAAGGACGAACGGACGGACGGATGGACAGACAGACAGACAGACAGACAGACAGACAGACAGACAGACAGACAGACAGCTGGCCGGATGGATGGACAATTCACGGTGTATTTATAACACCCTCCGGAGCTTCACCACACTGATCATCATTCACTCCTTGGATATGCTGTGGTTTTTTCGCGCACTCATTTCATAATGTTATTTATAATAGAGGGGATCAGATTTGGGTGCACGTTAAAGAATCCCAGGTGGTCGAAATTTCCGGAGCCCTCTACTACGGCGTCTCTCATAATCATATGGTGGTTTTGGGACGTTAAACCCCACATAATAAAATAGAGCGGATCACGCATTCCTATTGAAGGGAAGGAAGTGTGCTGGTGTTTGTAAATGGTGGAAGAACCGTGAGTGCGTCATGACTGCTTTCTACCGGCCTGACTTACACTCATCACGATCAGCGCGAAAAACATAGAACACGAAAACACAATGAAGTGCGCGACACATGGACTTCATTGTGTTTCCGTATTCTTTATGTTGTTGTGCTGATCGTAATGAGTGTGTACAACAAGCCCAATTTGATACTTTACTGCTTCACATGGCCGTCATGGGTGTTCACTTGTCGCTTAGGCTCACACTTCCTTGTTTTTTGCCGTTGCTGACGGCCACCGGCATGCGAGGGCTCGAGTGGCCTTGAGCCGGTAACTCAGGACTAGTGTTTGATTCTAATTACGCACTTCCTTTACGGTGAATGCTTTCACGAGATCAGTACAACGGCCGCTTTTGGCGCCGTAGTTGTTTGCCCATGCCACCGCCGGTGCCGCAACCACTATCGTTGGAAACAAAAAAAATATAAGTAAAAATATTGAGACTCAAATGCGGGCCCTCTACGTGGTAGGTCAGTGTTCTTCTAAAGCTACCCCTGCACCTAGGAAGTCTTTGTGAACAGACGCCATCAATGCTTCATGTCATGGAGGGGGGGGGGTAACCAACAAGAGGGAAAGCAGGGAGGTTAACCAGGCACATGCCCGGTTTGCTACCCTACGCTGGGGGAAAAAGAAGGGGGCATAAAGATGAGAGAGAGAGGAAAGAGAAAAGAAAGAGAGAGAGAGAGAGAAAAAAAAGAAAAAAACGGAGGATTGTCAGTCAATCGGCTGGCGCGTATGCAGCGGTGGCACTACACAAAAGTTAAAGGTGGTCACAGAAGCCTGTAGTCCTCAAAAAGCACAAGACAGCTTTCACTGCTTTTTGAGCCGATGGAAGGCGATGGCGGTGTTCCAGTAGCATCTGCACAGAGATTGGCCGATCGTCCAATTGTCGCAATGCGTCCGAAAGCTTCTTTCTTTCAGAGGCAAATCGAGGGCAATGACATATCAGATGGTCGATGTCTTCTTTGGTGCAGCAGACGTCGCATTCCGCATAGTCGGTCAATCCGCTGAGGGTTCTTTATGCTTTTGTGAAAGCAAACCCCAACCAAAGGTGACAAAGAAGTGAAGCTTCACGTCGACGAAGTCCGGATGGCGGTCGAAGTTCCAGTCGAGGGTTTATTTGGTATAGTCTCGTATGTGTTATGCTTGGGGTGTTCCACTCCTGCAGACTCAGACTACGTGCCAGGTGACGAAGTTGCTTTGCAGCGTCAATCCTTGACAAAGAAATCGGAAGGGTGTTTTCTTCTTGGTGCGATGTGCGAGCCGCGTTGTCTGCGGAATCATTGCCACTGATCCCACAATGGCCAGGAAGCCACTGAAACTTGACCTCGTGGCCTGTTTCTGTGACGTGGTGAACGAGCTTGACAGCTTCGTAAGTTAATTGTTCATGGCAATCTCGTCGAAGGACTGACTGCATGCTCTGTAGGGCTGGTTTTGAGTCGGACAACACAGCCCATTTACTCGGTCTTTGGGCTTTGATGTACTCTATGACGCCACGCAAGGCCGCAAGTTCTGCCGCTGTGAATGTAGTGACATGTGACAGTTTGATTCGCAAAGTGATTCCTCTAGCTGGAATCACCATCGCACCACTAGAACCAGACGCTGTGGTTGAACCATCGGTGTATATGTGCACTTGGTTGTTGTACATTTTGTGCAGATGGATCAAGCTCAATTGTTTCAGGGCTGATGAAGGCAAATTAGATTTTTTCTGTATTCCTGGAATTGAAACACGTACTTGTGGAAGTGTCAGGCACCACGGAAGATACACCAGTTTCTCAGCAGGCGTAAAACTTGACGTAAACGACGCACGATGACCACAGACAATTGCACTAAATTTTGTGCGGGGCCTCTCAGTAGCGAGGGTTGTTAAGTGGTGGGAAAAGCTCCTAGCATGTTGCCTGAGGTACGCAGGCATCGTTTCAATGGTGATGTGCGTCATGATCGAGTAGTCTTGTGCAATGGCAATTGTTTCAGCTGTCGATGCGCTGCGGCGTAAACCAAGGCATATCCTAAGCGCTCGGGCTTGAATATTTTGGATTGTGCGGAAGTTCGTTTTGCACGTGTTAGATATAACAGGTAGGCTATACCGCAGGAATCCAGTAAATAATACCTTGTACAGCTGTAACATAGGCTCGACAGACATTCCCCAACTTTTCCCAGCAAAAAACCTGAATAAGTGAGAAATGGCAGTCAGCCGCTTTTTCGCGTAGTTTACGTGGGGTGTCCAAGACAGATTTCGGTCGATTACGACTCCCAAGAACCTGTGACTCCGGCTGCATGACACCAACTGCCATTTAATTGATATGCCGTAAGCTAACACTGGTTTTCTGGTGAAGGCCACGACTGCACACTTCTCACTTGCGATTTCAAGCCCTTGTTTGCGTAAGGGGTACGATGTCACTGATGCTGCCTTCTGAAGTCGAGCGCGAAGTTGAAGTCCAGTCACACCTGATGTTCACACACAGATGTCATCAGCATAAATGGAAAGTCGTACACTGCTTGGTTGCTTGCCAACTAGTTCAATGAGTGTTAGGTTGAACAGCGTCGGGCTTAGCACCCCGCCTTGCGGGACTCCGCGGCTGCAGTAATACTCGGGTGTCGGGCCATTCTCTGTCTGCACGTGAAATGATCTGTTCTGTAGGTAGCTCTGAACCAACGTATATATCCTGCCACCAAGTCCCACTCCTTGTAGTGCGCTGAGAATGGCTTCGTGGGTGACATTGTCGTATGCCCCTTTAACGTCAAGAGACAGAGCAGCAGATAACCGTTTGCAAGCCCTCTGGTGTTCTACATAGGTCACCAAGTCAACTACATTTTCAATTGACGAGCGGCCTCGTCTGAACCCGGACATGACATCTGGATATATTTCGTAGAATTCTAAGTACCATTCCAGACGCGTTAAAATCATCCTTTCCATAACTTTTCCCACACAGCTCACGAGGGCAATCGGGCGGTAAGAGGAAATGTCCAAGGGTGACTTGCCGGCTTTGAGAAGTGGAATCAGGCGACTTGACTTCCATTCCTGTGGAACCATGCCAGTTTGCCAGAAGTCGTTGTACAGCTGCAAGAGTGCCTGCCGAGCTTGATCTCCTAGGTGACACAGAGCGCGGTAAGTGATGGCGTCAGGTCCTGGCGCCGAAGAACATCTACACAAAGCAAGCGCAGCCTTTGGTTCGTCCATTGAAAACGAAATCTCCATTCGGGGATCACGTGAGGATACAGAAAAGTCGGGCGTCTATGTCCCAGTTGAATTTGAGCCGCAGGCGATCCTTCGACAGAAGGAATCTGCGACATCAATCTCTTCGCAGCGTAAGTGAAGTGCCAGAGATTTTAATGGGTAGCGCTGAGTAATGTTTGTATGAAGACCCCGGACAGTTCTCCAAATTAGTGACAGAGGCTTTCTGGGATCCAAAGACTCGCAAAAAGATACCCATCGTTGCTTGTCCAACTTGTTCATGTGACGCTGTATTTTCTTTTGTGTGCGTCTGGCCACTCTCAGATCATCAAGTGACCTCGTGCGTCTATAACGTCGTTCTACACGACGACGAATCGCTCGGAGTTTCTCGAGATCAATGTCCATATCAGTGCGAAATAAGCTCAACGGAAGCGAACGCGTCGTTGACTGTAGGGCACTCTTTATTGCGTCCTCTAGGTTGAAAGGTGAGGCGCCAACATAGTCTTCCATGATTACACTGTATTTTTGCAATCGGTGCACTGGGCGGCTCTGGAGGAGTTGAGACTTGGAAAGCCGTCAGTCTTCAGGTATGTTGGGATGTGGTCACTACCCCTTGTTTCCAAATCCGAAAACCAGTGTACTCTGCGTGTGAACAAGCGTGAGACGAAAGTGAGGTCCAGGCAACTGCTATAGGCCGATCTGCGCAGATAAGTAGGGCTGCCGTCATTCACGAGGATGTCATGGAGGAATCGGGTATAAAATATGAGCGCAGTCACACACTCTTTTTGATCAATTGGACGTGTCATCATTATTTGTATAACTTCCTCATCTGTAGATATCAGTGTGCCAGCTCGAGCTCGTCTCGAATAAAGCGCTATCTCATAAATGACGGATGGTACCTCTTAATACACAAGTTCTCTCGCGCGTTATCACTGGAGCTCCGCTTGAGTCGTCGTCTACTACCACCTGCAATGACAGTTCAAGACAATCCTCGTTCGTTTGACACCACCGGCCCATTGTAGCTTCCGCCGTCCACTCTCGCCATTCACAGCCACAACCGTAATCCATCAATGTTCTCGGGTCTCAAAGATGATGACGTTGAAGAATGGCTGCACACCCACGACCTCGTCAGCGAGTTGAACAGGTGGGATACTCTACACAAGTTGCGTATACGTACCATGCCCTTCTACCTGACTGATGTTGCGAAAACCTGGTTTTGGAATCATCCTCATAATCTTTCCACGGTAGCTTCATCACCTTCGTCAGATTTTTGGTGGCCCCACTGTTCGCACCGAGGCAGCAACACAGAAGCTTGCCGAACGCATTCAACGGGTGGGTCAATTATACACCTTGTACATTGAGAATGTTCTTGCTTTGTGCAAGCGCGAAAACTCATCCATGCCCCAAAGCGACCAGATACGCCATATTATCAATGGCATAAATACCGTCGCATTCAACTACCTTGCGTTGAACAATCCTACACGCATCAAGAAGTCATCACCATTTGCCAGAGACTAGAAGAACTTCTATTTCTTTGTCTCCGCCTCGATGCCTCGGACATTCGTCTTCCTGCGGCACTCGACATCCGTGCCCTGGTCGCGACATCGTTCGTGAAGAGCTTCATGGGCGCTCCTCTAATTTATTTATTTGGACAATACTGCGAACCTTGAAAGGTCCAAGCAGGAGAGGGATGTACACATCCAGAAGACATGCGTATGAATGCAAGATCGACACATGAATGTGAGGGTACATAATGAACAGGTAAGTATACAATCATTATACATTGAATGACAGCAAGGGTGAACACTCTGGCAAAACATTCCAATCGGAAACAGTTCTGGGAAAAAATGAATATTTGTATTGGTCTGTACGGGCAAAGAACGGTGTAATACTTCGGCTATGTTTGTGACGAGACGCTCGACTAGGGTTATTAGCTATGTAATCTTGTGACTGGATTCCCAATTTATTAAAATATAGCTGGTGTAGAAACTTTAGACGGGCACTTTTACGTCGGTTGGCCAATGGCTCTAGGTGTGCGAGCTCCAACATAGCTGAAGGGGAGTCGCGACGTCTAAAACGTTTATAAATAAAGCGAGCTGATAATCTGTGAATTTTTTCAAGCTTTTCTTTATTAGTGATAGTATGGGGATCCCATACAATGCTTCCGTATTCCAGGGTGGGTCTTACAATGGATTTGTATGCAATGAGTCTAAGCGATGAGGGGGCATCACCTAATTTATGCTTCAGAAATCCTAACTTCTTTCTCGCGGAGGAACATATGTTATTTATATGTGTTGACCAGTTAAGTCTGGACGTCAAGGTTAACCCCAGGTACTTATGTTCCTCCACTTGTTTAATCTGATAATTGCCAAGACTATACATGAAGTGAGATTTATTCTTATTGGAGATGCACATGTAAACTGTCTTGTCGAGATTTATAATCATATCCCATTTATTGCACCATTCCGTTATTGCATGCAAAGCATGGTTAAGAACGTGCTGGTCAGTGACAGACACTATGTGGCTAAAGATGATGCAATCGTCTGCAAACAGCTTAAGGCGTAGAGGGGGCTTTACAATTTGGCCAAGATCATTAATATAAATGTTAAATAGAACCGGTGCCAAGACCGAACCCTGTGGGACGCCAGAAAAAACATCAAGAAAACGAGAACAGGAACCGTCAATTTCAACATACTGTTTGCGGCCAGTTAGGTATGAGATGACCCAGTTGACGACTTGTGATGGAATGCCTAAGTTTTTCATTTTTGTTATTAGTTTCGAGTGTGGAACTCTATCGAACGCTTTTGAGAAGTCTATTAGAACTGCGTTAATCTGTCTGCCCTCGTCAAGTACCTGTGCCATCTCATGGACGGTAACTACTAATTGAGTTGCAGTTGAAAAACCTCTTCGAAAACCGTGCTGTACGTTAGTAAGAAGATTATTGTTGTCAAGAAAATCATTTAGGTGTTTAGCAATTACGTGTTCGAGAACTTTACAAACTGTGCAAGTGAGAGATATGGGTCGGTAATTACAATAATCGGTGACAGAGCCTTTTTTAAAAATTGGTTTCACTCGGGCAACCAACCATTCAAGTGGGAGACAAGAAGTTTCAATTGCGTTCCAGCATCTCCTCTAGCCTCAACTCCAACTGACTTGCGGGAAATCATTACGCCAAAGAATGCATCCGCGTCACATCTACCTCGTTCCGACGGATCCTGCCTTCGTCAGGTACCAGCGTGCGCCAACGTTGCGGCGCTCTCAGCAGCCACCACTGTCCCAGCAGCTACACCAGGCGACCATGTAACTGTGGCTTTCGTGTCACTACCGATGCATCCGCAGCCGCACTACACCATGCCGTGTCCTGCTCGTCTCATCTGTAACTACGGCGGCTACAGCGGCCACATAACTCGTTTTCCCGAAGGCGACAACTGTACAAGCATTCTGGCTACACTCCAAAAAAAACGCGGGTGCGTCCGTCAACCCATAAACTACCAGCGCACGCCTTACCGGTCTTCCTTTCAGTGGTCTCCCACTCCTCCTTACAGTCTGGGTATGCCTGCAAACTCCCGTGAGTCTCGCCACCACTCACCATCTTCAAATTGCCCGTCCGTGTCGCCTCTGTGACCCGCCTCCAATGTTCTGAATGACCACTCGGAAAACTCCTGAATGCAGGTTTAGGAGGAGAAAGTGCATCCACAGGACAACCAACAATTTCTTCAGAGATGTCATTGAACTTGCTAACAGTGCTAGTAGAAGGGGTACACATCGAAGCTCTAGGGGATACTGGCACTGCTTTTTCGTTTATTCGCTCAGACCTTTGTGCCCATCTCCGCAAAGTGACCACACCTTACTCGGGCCCGTCTCTCCGTGCCACGAGGAATGCCATTACTCGCCCATTCACCTAGTGTACAGTTCGTGTTCTCATAGACGGTATTCGTCATCATATTGCCGTTGCAGTTTTCCGTGAGTGAACCCGCAAACTATTTTTTTGGGTGGTATTTCCTGTCGTCTACGTGCGCTTCTATATCTTCTCGTCAGTGCCTCAATCATATCAATGCCACTGAGTCTTTCTTACCCGAACACAAAAAGGGCGCATTCGCCACGCCCACACCTCGCATTATGATCTTTGGACAACCCGAGAAGAAGTAATTATTGTTAATTGCATAAACATTGTGGAAGCTGACGTGCTTCTACTAACTTACCGCCACAGCTTACATCGGGGCAATCTGGTAATTCCAGGCCTTGTCTGTTATAAATGCGAAGTATTTCTTGGCAAACTTCGGCGACTTTAAGCGTATCTATCTTCTATCTATCAATCTATCTATCTTTCTATCGATCTCTATCTATCTATCTATCTATCTATCGATCTCTGTCTATCTATTGATCTCTATCTATCTATCTATCTATCTATTGATATCTATCTATCTATCTATCTATCTATCTATCTATCTAGCTGCCTACGACTTTTAGCTCTCCTGGCCATTTCGATAATTGTACCGATACCAAACTTCGTATGGCTTAACATGACTCTATGAAGAACATATTTGACTAGTTTTAACACTAAAATTACACTGTGTATGTCATGAATGTCATGATAGAAATTTTATGGTCCTGCAGCTCTTTTCACAAGGCTTGTGGCAAAATTGGCATGGTATGGCATGATTGCATGGTGAACAGAAGCGAATGACACTAACTTGAAAATTATGACATGACTGTCATGTAACAACATGACTACATGCCATGCTCTTGATGAGCTCGCGGCCGTTTCGCTAGCATCACATATACCAAATTTCGTATTACAGTACGTGAATGGATGACGAAGGTATGTGACTGATGCAAACATAACAATCATGTTTCATCATCACATTTCACGATAATGCAAACACGATAATCATGTTTCATTATGACATATCAATGTTACACGATGCACGTGCTCGCCTGCGCTAATTTCGTCGCATAACGCAGGCGTGTCAACGCCTGGCACCGGTGTCAAGTAACATGACTACATGCCACGCTCATGGTGCGCTGGCGACCGTATCGCTAGCTTCACTTATACCAAATTTGGTATTACGGGACGTGAATGAATGATGAAGGTACGGCACTGGTGCAAACATGATAAACATGACATGCTTGTCATGTAACAACATGACGACATGGTACGCTCACGATGTGGTCACGGTCATTTCGCTAGCTTCAATTGTACCAAACTCGGTATTACGCGACGCGAACGGATGACATCGGTAAATTACACATCCAAACATGATAATCACGACATGCGTGGCATGTAACAACATTATTACATGCCACATTGATGATGCGCTGGCGGCCGTTTCGCAAACTTCACATGTGCCAAATGTTTTATTACGTCACACCAATGGATGACAAAGCTATGTGACTGGCTCATCAAACATGATAATCATGGGATGTTTGTCATGTGAGAGCATGACTATACATGCCACAGTCAAGGCGCCAATACATTTCGAGGGGGGCGCTGCAAGCGCGCGATGATGTAGGACGTGCTGCGCTTCGGCTCCGCTGATTTTCGGCTGGAACCACGGGCAACTTCACAGTACCCCGTCAAGACCAGCATCAATCGTTTCGGCTACTCACAGGCAACACGTGGATACCAGTGTCATCCAGGTGGGCCCGTTTTTGACAACTTTACGGCCGATCATCACCCGACCACGTTGGCGACGCCGTTAGGCCAAACGGCGACGCCAACGCCCGGCGGCGTGGGACCGGCTTTCCGAGGCAACATGGACGCTACTCTCATGCAGCGTGGATACGACCCGCATGCCATGACGTGGGAAACGATTCCGATTTCCGAAACGCCAAACTCTGCTTCCTCACCGAGGTTTCGGAGCCAAGCTCTCAACGACGCGGTGGAACGCCGCTCGCAAGCCAACGCCAAGAAGGCGGCGTCCGCCGCTGTTTCGGCATCCGGCACGCCAGCTGACAAGACGCAGCCTCCCGCTTCGCGCGCTGTGGGACGCAAGGGCAAGTTTCTCACCAAATGGAAGCCTCGCCCGTTTCCGAAACCGAGTCCGGACGACTATGTAATAGTCGTAAAGCCACGAGAGTGCATCTCATTGCATGATGCTTTCTCAGAGAACTGGTACGGGACTGCGTTTAAGGCATACCTCGGGCCCAAGCGAGCTGAGACGCTGACGGTTATTCCATCGAGAGAGCAAAATTTGATCGTGCTTTACACCCCGGACCCTGACACGGCGGAGAAAATGATCGGGGACTTCGTGGTAAACATCGAGCACAGGCAGGTTCTGCTCAACGGGTACCTGCGACAAGATGGTAGCAATGTCTGCCACGGAGTTATTGTAGTCCGCAACACAGATACGACGGAGACGCTCCGAGAGAGCGTACGCTGGAGGTCAGGCACCATCGTCGAGGTGCGTAAATTTGGCACATCGAACAAGGCGCGTGTAACCTTCGCCGGCAAGGAGAAGCCACGCTTTGTTCACTACGACGCAATGCTGATCCCGGTCAAACCTTACTACCGGACGATCCCGGCCTGCGGCAAGTGCGGTGTCGTCGGCCATCGGATGGACACTTGTCCCAACCCACGACCGGATACGTGTGGCCTGTGTGGACAGCAGGTTCCGCTTGTGGAGGAGGGGGTGCGGGCCCCTCATGAATGTGTACCCGTATGTTCTGTGTGTGGTGGAGCACACGCCACAAACTCTCGAGCATGTACGGCCAAGTACCGTAATTCCAAGGTGGCCGCACAACAGGGCAGAAAGTCCAAAAGGGCGTCCAAGAAACGACGCAAAGATCAGACTCCCAGTGAGCCACCACGTCGGGAAGTCGCCAAGACTGACAAGCCCGCTTCCCCTACTGGAGGAACCGAAAAGCAGCCGACGGCGCAACCATGCGGCGAAGCCAGGCCATGGGCCAACGCCGTGAAAAACGGAAAGCAGGTGGGTGGTACGGGTAGAGCTGCCTCCTCATCCCTCCCTATCATCCCCTCTTCATCGCGTAACGCCGACCAAAATATTATTGCCAAACTTCAGGCACAAATCGAAGCGTTACAGAAAAGACTAGCGGAAGCCGAGGCCAAACAGACCCAAATAGTCTCCCCTCCTCCTCCCCCCGCAGTAGAGGTAATGGAGAGTGAGACCGGGGCGGGGGCGGCAGACGCGGTTGCCGCACTCGAGGCTCGTGTGAACACCCTTGAGGTCCGTATGGACAGCCGTATAACTGTCCTCGAAACCCAAATCTCAGCGGCTGTAAATGCCGCCATTGCTAAAATGACAGAAACCATCCCTACCCTGATAGCCCAACAAGTTGCGCGTTTCACCAAACGAGCCGGCCCAATTAAGGACGTGTCTGGCCGGTACCCTAAAACGCTTCGACGACAGATCGAATTTGAGGATGATGACAGCTGCTCCGCCTCCGGAATTGAGGACACCCCCCTCCCCGCGAGTGCTGGCTCGGGAGCACCGCCACCGCAATCGCTCGTTAACTCCACTGACCATGGCGGGCTCCCTTAGAATTCGGAAGTCCCCACGATCTAATACGGCCACTCCCATCCAAATCACCCAGTGGAATTGTCGGGGCTTTAAGGCTCACACTAAGCGCGCCAACCTCCGGCTTTTCCTCGCAGCATTTCAAAACCTTCCTGCTGTGGTAGCCCTCCAGGAGCCAGGGAGTGCTGCCACACTCACAAACTATACTACGTTTCAGCAGGACCCTTTATCTTGCATCTGCGTGCACAAAAATTATACGGCCAACCTAGTTGATCTCGACCTTAAGCCAGCTTTCTCGTACGTGATGGTGACACTCCTTCCGCTGCGTAAACAGGACCCGCCACTGCACGTGCTAAACATTTATTGCTCACCGAAACTAAGCAACATTACATTCGCAGACCTTTTTAGCCGCGCTTTAAAGGCTGCGGGCAGGGACCCTCTGGTGATTGTGGGTGATTTCAATGCCCCCAGCACACTCTGGGGGTATGCACGTGAAGAGAAACGTGGACGTAAATTGGCGGAACTTATGTCCACGCTGGGCCTAACTCTTCACACCGACCCTGCCTACCCAACTCGCGTGGGTAACTCCGTGACCCGGGACACATGTCCGGACCTTACCCTCACAAAAAACATTCAGTATGCGGATTGGGTCAACACTGAAGAGACCCTCGGCAGCGACCACTGCATACTCAACACCACCATTCGCACCTACCCTTTGGCAAGACCCTACGGAGAGGCAAAATTACCCGATTACACGAAGTTTCGGCAAATATACGCCAATTCGACACCCATTGAGGAGCAAGGATACCATGCTTGGTCCCAGCAACTGGTTTCCTCATTACGCTCCACAGAAACACAAATTAAACTCTCCGAGGCGACTCCGGCGGTGGATAACCATCTCCTTCACCTCTGGGAGGCCCGGCGCAGCCTCGTCCGCCGATGGCGCCGGCAAAAACACAACCGAAAGCTCAAAATTCGCATCGCTGAGCTCACCCAGCGAGCAGCAGAGTACGCGGCCCAGCTCGCTGACTCTAACTGGGTGGACCGTTGCAACACGGCCGCTCGACAAATGTCCAGCCGGAGTACCTGGCGCCTCTTCCGCGCCTTGATTGATCCGACCCAAACTCGAACAGAGACACAAAAGCATCTGCAACGAGCATTTCACAGCTTCGACGGAGACACAGCCAAATTGGCATGTAAACTCCGAGACCAATATCTATGCACTCAGCAGGACTCCCAAGGGCCGGCGTACTCGTATGCAGGTACCGAGAACGCGGAGCTGGATCAACTGTTCCAGTTACACGACCTGAAGGCAGCCCTAGCAAAAATGAGGCGAGGAACGGCGCCGGGAAGGGATAAAATTACCGTGAAATTACTTGCCAATCTTCCTGACTCGGCCTACACCATGCTCCTTGCCTACATCAATTCCATTTGGATCGGGAAAACAAGCCTACCAATTGAGTGGAAGACCGCCCTGGTCACCTTCATACCCAAAGCGGGCAAAGCCATTAACACGGACAACCTCCGCCCCATCTCCCTTACTTCTTGTGTGGGAAAATTAATGGAGACGATGGTGCGCGACAGGTTGTCCGCGTTCCTGGAGAGCAAAAATGCATTTGCAGACACCATGTTCGGGTTCCGCCCACACCGGTCCGCGCAAGATGTCTTGCTTCAGCTCGACCATGAGATCCTCGATCCAGTCGAGTATCCCCTGAATGACAAAGTTGTGCTCGCTTTGGATCTGAAGGGGGCCTTTGATAACGTGACCCACGAAATTATTCTAACACATCTCTCACAGGTGGATTGCGGCCAAAACACTTTCAACTATATTAAACAATTCCTCACTGACCGACAATCATACATTCGGATTCAGGACATTGAACACGGCCCTTACCGATTAGGCACGAGAGGGACTCCGCAGGGAGTGGTCCTCTCGCCCCTCCTATTCAATGTGGCAATGATGAGACTCCCCGCTCAGCTGGCGAAAGTCGAAGGCATACAGCATGCGCTGTACGCCGACGACATCACCATATGGGCGTCACACGGCTCGGCAGGAGACATGGAGGCAAGCCTGCAGCAAGCGGCGGACATCGTGGATGACTATGCCCGTCGCTGCGGCCTTCAGTGCTCCCCGTCCAAATCGGAATTCGTGCACATACGCCCCTCACCAAAGTGCACCGCAAAGATCGACCTCTCCCTTCACAGCGGACCAATACCCGAACGCGATGAGATTAGAGTACTGGGGCTTTTTATACACAAAAATCGCAGAGCAGACACAACATTGGCCAAATTGCGTAAGGTGGGGGACCAGGTGGGCCGGATGGTCCGCCGAGTTTCCAACAAGCGCGGGGGGTTACGATGCAAAGATGCCTTGCGGCTGGCGCATGCATTCGTAACCAGCCGAGTCCTGTACTCGGCTCCATACCTCCACCTACGCAAATCCGACGAGAATGCACTCGAAGTCATTCTCCGCAAAATCTACAAGCGCGCCCTCGACCTTCCTGTCAGCACCTCTAACCAGCGCCTTTTGGGCTTGGGAATGGTGAACACCTTCAAGGAGCTGAGAGAGGCGCACTTGACAAACCAATATACTAGACTCTCTAAAACACCGTCGGGTCGCCGCCTCCTTGCCCGGCTACACATCAATTACTCAATACACACGGAAGAGCGCGTACGGATTCCAGAAGTTTGGCGATACTCCTTGCACGGGCGCCCTCTTCCGGCTAACATGACCCGAGACGACTACACTGGCCGACGCCTCGCGCGGGCGGAAGCCTTGGCTCGACACTACGGCCACAAATTCGGGGTATTCTACGTGGACGCCTCCGGCCCGCACCACGGTGGTTGGTATACGGCTGCGGTCGTCCACGAAAACATCGTTGTAAACGGACTCACATTCCGTGCACATAACATTACGCACGCGGAGGAGATCGCCATCGCACTAGCCGCCGCAGATCAGGACTCGAGGGTCATAATCACCGACTCAAGGGGTGCCTGTCGCAATATTGAACAGGGATACATTCCGTACCGTGCTTATAAAATACTGCAGAACAGCAGCTACCTAGGTGCCCCCGCGCACCGAACGATCATTTGGGCTCCGGCTCACACGGGCCTCGATGGTAATGAGACGGCCGATGCCGCTGCCCGCGCGCTCACTCTCCGGGCACCATCCTCGTCCCCTACCGATCCGGAACTCGAACCCAATCCTGCCTACACCTTTAAGGAGATCACACAATTTTATCAATCCGGCCATAACGTCTATCCTAAACCCTGTAAGGGCCTCACGAAGGCGGAGGAGCGAATCCTCCTTCGCCTTTATACTAAAACTCTATTGTGCCCGGCAATCATAAAACACTTTGACCCCGCTTGCACGGGGAAGTGCCCGCATTGTGAGGAAAATTCCTCTGACATTTTCCACATGGTGTGGGCATGCCAAAAAACCCCAAACCTTACCCCACTACCAAACCCTTCGCGGGAGGACTGGGAGGCAGCCCTGCTCGGCTGCTCTGACCTGACGGCCCAACGGGCCCTGGTCGAGCGTGCCCGGGCCGCGGCCAACGCCAATGGGCTCCCGTAAGAGGGAGCCCACCTAGTGTTTGTACGGGGTGGCCCCTTAAGGACCGTTCCCACCCTCCCTGTAAATAACATCTGTAAATAAATGTTTTTCAGCAGCAGAATACATTTCGACGTGAAGCTGCAATGGCTCGCCGGCGTTCATTTCGTCGCGTCACATCAGCGTTGGCACGCTAGGCACTGGTCCTGCCATATATTCGCAGGCGCCCGCCGCGCTGCCTTGCTTTCACGCATGCGCAATTCAGCGCGTCCGGCGTCCATCCGTCACGAAAAGAGGGAGACGCATTGTTGTTAGGGTAAGGCATCGGCGCGAACTGCAGCATGTCTCATTTCGCGCCGGTTGCCGTCGGGCCGTGCTGATGGACGCTGGTCGCGTCTGGCGTCAGACTATAGAGTGCTTGCGCTTTATAACGTCGCGTTGTTGTGCCCAGATTGCGCGTGCATCAACGCTACATAGAAGTATATTGGGCCCTTCATGATGCGCTCGCGGCCCTTTTGCTAGCTCCACATATACAAAATTAGTTGTTACGTGACGTAAATGAATGACGAATTGTATTACCGGTGCAAACATGATAATCATGACACACGTGTCATGCGAGAACTTGACAACATACCACGTTCATAGCGTGCTCGCGGCCGTTTCTCTAGCTCCACATATACTAAATTTCGTATCACCTGACATGAGTAGATGACAAAGGTAAACGACACATCAAAACATGATAATCATGACACAGAAGTCATGTGCCGCAACATTTATCTCCCCCTCGTAATTTTATTGATTTTAAAATGACATATCAACATTTCTCACGTGTGCTTCGCATACAATCAATTCCTACGGTAAGTGGCATCTGCCAATTTGTTTCTGAAGGGTCTGCTTTCCTACTGTCTTGAATCAGACCTCCAGACCATTATTGTTGCCCTCTTAATCAACAGTCACTTACGCTATATCCGCATCCCGTAACAATGGTTACCTTTTCGAGTCAGGAAGACCTACCGTAGGCAAGCTCACCGACATTCAACTCTCCCACTCCTTTAATGGCCACGATGAGCTCTGATCTGAAAGCCGCCCAAAGGCAAGAATTGCTGAAACCTTCAACATCTCTCTATGTTGGACTTATATTTTGTTGTCCTTGGTATGAAAACTTCCACGACACACCGAATTCCGGCTGACGGCTTCCAAATTATTCACCAGCTTCCATGCCGCGTGTCTCCTGCAGAAAGTAAGATAATCAAGGAAAACCTCTCAGACATGCTTTCACAGAATACTATATATCCTTACTGGAGTCCATTGTCCTGGCCAGTTGTTTTAGTTCAAAAGACGTAACAGTACGTTTTTGCGTTGATTGCCAGGCACTGAACAAAATAATGCCTAAATATGTTTACTCTCTTCCCCGGATCGAGGACGCGCTGGATTCGTCGGAACGTGCAGAGCATTTTTCTAGCCTTGATCTGCAATCGGGCTACTGGCAAATACCAGTGTCCGAATCTGACAAAAAAAGACTGCTTTTTCCACCCCAGATGAGCTGTATATGAATTTAATGTAATGCCTTTCGGACTTTGTAACGCGCCCGCAGCCATCGAACGGATGATCGATAACGTACTGCGTGGCCTGAAGTGGAAAATCTGCCTATGCTATTTCGACGTCATCATAGTGCTCTCGTCTACCTTTTCGCAACACCTACAACGTCTCGAAGTCCTAGCTTGCCTCACGAAAGATGGTTTGCAGCTGAATACGAAAAACGTGCACCTCCGCAAGCAAGGCAATGAAGGGTCAGGGCACTTGGTCAGCAAAGATGGTATTCGATCGGATCCTGAAAAGCTCGCCGCCGTCCTCGAGTTTTTCCATCCATTGCGTCAAAAAGACATGCACAGTTTTCTCGGCTTGGCATTCTACTTTCTGTGCTTCAAACGCGACTTCGCAAATCTTGCGTCTACATCAACTGTTCGCAAGCAACGCGGCACTCGTCTGGTCCGAAGACCGTGAAAAAGCTTTTCTGGGGCGCAATAGTGTTTTTAGAAGATTGTAATGACAACCATATTTCACAGAACATAAATTATGCTACCAGTCAGTCGTTGAGCGCCTCTAAATTACTTCAAAAGGTTGAGTCACAGCATCAACAAGTACACATAAAGCCTTACAGCTGTGTAAGAGGGCCACGCTACTCCGAAGTTTGAATAGTGACGTAGTGGGAGCTTCCCTACTTCACGAATATTCAAATGATTTATGGCGTAACGGGTGCCCAAGAAGTGTACCTGTAGTACTTGCCACAAGGGTGTTCATTGCTCGGTTCTCGAAAGGCCGCTCTTGTATATTTTCCTGCGACTGTACCGCACGTTCTGAGCATACCGGTCGTTTTTCTTCTTACTTTTTATTTTTATTGCTGGTTTTACCAACGTTCAACATTTTGGCCAACAAGTATATTGCGTCTGTGCTCTGCCGCGGCCACCTAAACCTGCTCAATTTTTATAATGAAGTTCATTCCTCTTCCTCAGGTAATTTGTTTTGAATTACGATATTTACTGGTCACAACGCTGGGGCTAAGATTCGAAGCCCCAGCGCAAGATGATTTTATTTTATTAGAGTTAAGTAACTGGGGTATTGCTGTGAGACATTGCCAGTGGTATATTATAATAAAATTTTCTAGTTAGAACGATTGCTTTACGTGAGTCCTAACTCAGAACAGTTCTCAAGAAAACATTAATTTATGATTCGGAGGCCCAAATTGTGTGTTCCTGGAATTTGTCACCAGGGAAGCATATAATTGAAAAAAAATGAAGTATGGTGCACTCCTTCTCCAAAAGCGCCTTGAAGGTTCAAGTATTTGCTTATTAAGGATGAACAACTGCTACCTCTGTGGCTATATTCACAAGCTTTGGGAATTCATACGGCAAGACATTGCTCATCATTAAATTTCTTGATACCAGCCAGCCTTGCAAAGTCAGACGCTCCTATTAATATGTTCGTATGCCCGTGTCAGGTAAATAGTCCAACTGCGATGTCAGAAAGTTCGATATACTTCGAATACATTGTTTTTTTGAGTGAATAGAACCTGCTCCTTTAAGTAGAAACAATAAAGACTACAAATATCTGTCTGTTCAACGATATTCTAAATGAGTGGTTAAAACAGGAAACAATGCCAAATGACCAGAATCAAAAATAAATTACACTTAACAAAAACATGATTCACGGCATACCTGATATCTTGCGCAATGCCAGAATTTCATATGCAGTCGGCCTTGCTTGCCACATTACGATACGCTAAGTTCACGCATTAGTCAGTATCGGAATCGTTGGCGGCGTTTTTTTTTTCATTGTGTGTTTGTGTGTTTGTATTCGTGAAAAAGCCACAAGATAGGGATGTACTCTTACGACGTACTATCACTGGCAGTCATGAAGTTAGCTATAATACATACAGGCAGTCAATTAAAAATGCGTCGTGTAACAAGCGTACGCATACAGAATGACAGTTAAAAATAAAGTTGGAGCTGCAGTAGTCAGGGACATAGTTAGTTTTCTTTTGAACGTTACTGCCATCCTTGGCTACACAGCGGCCACTTGCCCCTCCCGAAATATATTTGTACTATGTGATAAAGAGCAGATATTGACAATGCCCCACACTTGCCTGCCGGGCACCCAGTTCTGCTAAATAACGTGCTCCTGCTGAAATAGGTCTCCGTCTGCGCTGCTGCTTTCACCACAGGCATCAGCTGCACACAAAAGCTGGTACTCTTTTTTTTCCTAATGATTTTGCACCTGCAGAAACGCAAAAGCAGTTAATGAATAAAAAAATATAGTATGTATTTTTTCTTGGGTACGCTAAACAGCAGCAAAATTGCGCCGTGTAATGTCAGAATGGCAGTGGTTTTTTCTTACCGCCAACCTTTGGAATGCTCTTTGGAAAGAACACCCACGCTGAATACGAATTTGTCCACTAATATAAAAGAAAATGAATGACCGACACACTGCTTGATCAACTTTTTTCTCGTTTCTAAAGATAGAAAACTGAGTCGTAGAAAGTTACCACAATAAGTAAGAAACAAACTGTGAACAATATTGCAAACAACAACAGTCCTCAAATGCCAAAAACCCTCTTTAGAAACATTCTAACCCACGCACTCCGGTGGCGCAGTGATAAGCCACGAAGTGCTTAAATGCTTGTTTGTTTTCTCCTCCGCGAAGGCCCATGGCAGCAGCCTGGATTTCTTCTGAGCAACGCAGATGCTACCCCAAGCCCACGCTCTACGCTAACTCTATTTTAACCACTCTACCCGCCAAACACATGCTAGACCCGAATAACTTCACACGCTACCTTTGGCGCAGCAAAGTAATAAATACACATTTTGCGTTGAATAAAAAAGCAACAGAGCGCAAACAGAACGTAACGGCTTGCGTTGTTGGAACGGGGTACGGTATTTTCTGCTGTGCATTTTAAGAACTCTTTTTTTAACACTGCATGACTCTGTAAATGTAGTGAGAAAACGCTAGAATTCAAGAAAAGAAAGGGTAACAAAGTAAGAAATCGGGATATCTTAATAATCCTTCTGGATAGTGCTGGCAAATACTCCGCGACAAAAGCGTGAAGGCACTGTTTGCAACCTCAAGCTGTTCCGCAATTTCAGCATGTTCACCACAGCTCGTCGTGGTGGGTAGGGGAGGAGGTGGGGTGACCCTACTTGCATTGTTAAAATGAAACAAACTGCACCTAACTGATAATGTAATGCAGTTAATTTTATAGTTTTGTTTTTGTAAATACGAAGAGAATGCACAGAATTTAGGAAAATTTCCCCTTAATCTGTAAACCCATGATTTTTTAAACCTAAGAGGAAACTCATAGGAATGAGTTTCAGGAAGCTACCCTACACGTCGGAACCGCATGAGGGAGATTTAAAGATGTCGATGAGAGAGACAGAGGTGCAGCACACAACACAGCCTAAACACAGCGAGTTCCAGTCCGTGTATTGTGATGTGATAGTGCAACTTACGTCATCATATCTACTCGACACAAGCCGCGTCATTTCTTTCTCATTTCATTTTCTGCTGCTGTTAGGGCTATATGAGTAAGCGCAATAATGGACCCAGCAGTTTTTCGCCCGTCAGCATCCCAGCTTCGTCATTGCTTTGTACACACCCATAACGCATGAAACAATACATGGTGTCAGAAGTGGCCAGCCGGTGCAACCCCTTCAAGCAGCAGCAGTATTTTGAGTGAACCCGATGAAACATGGAGGTGATTCAGCCTCCCGAACCACAGGTAATGGCAGGTGATAAGGGCAAAAATGGGCAACAATTTACGCAAAGGCTGGAGCTATACTACAAGGTAACGAAGTCGCAAGACAAGCTTTTGAGTAAGGAAGCGAAGACAGCTATACTTTCGAGGTTAGCAAGCGATGGCGAATTGTGTGATTTTGGGTGTATGCAAATGCAGAATCATGCTTGATTAGGCTGCGCAAAGAGTCTCCTAGTCAAGGAGACGCTTTCGGCGAAGGCGAAAGCAAGAGAGACTAGGAGTCTCTCTTGCTTTCGCCTTCGCCGAAAGCGTCTCCTTGACTAGGAGACTCTTTGCGCAGCCTAATCAAGCATGATTCTGCATTTGCATACACCCAAAATCACACAAATGAATAGCACAGTATCGGCGACAGTCATAGCAAACAGCCTTTTCCGGCAAACTTTGACCCTCAGAAGAAAACAAAAGTGAAACAAGACGCGTCGGTGAGTGGTCTGGGCTCGGTGGTACTTCTGCAATATTATGAAAGCGAATGGCGTCCTGTGGCGTACGCATCAAGGGTGCTGAGTGACGCGGAACAGTGCTATTCACAGGTTGGAAAGCAAGCATTAGCAGGGACGTTAGGATGCCGAAAATTGCACTATTTCATCTATGCTCAACAGATAATGCTGAAAACCTTTCATCAGCCATTGGTAGCTATAGCTTAAAAAAACAATCGCTGATATGCCGCCTCGATTTACTAAGGTTCCTTCTGCGCCTGCTGAACTAAGATCCCAAAAAAAGAACTTATCCTGGTGGACATGCTGTCGGGAGCCAAAGCTATTAAGCCGGACAACGACGATGCGGATACCGACGCCGACGAGGAAATACAGGCCGTGAGTACTGTTGCGGCTTTAGCGATGTCACACTGAAACGGTTACAATAGACAACTGTAAATGATATATATTTTCGCTCAGTAATACAGGCAATTCGCGCTGACTAAATTGTTGAGGGAGAGCTGAAGTCTTTCACGGCTGAACTATGAGTGGTGGAAGTGATCTTACAGAAAGGTACCAAAGTGATAGTACCTGTATCTATGAGGAGCGAGATGATGGGGCGAGTCCACACAGGTCACATGGGCCTCAATAAGGGCAAGGTAAGAGCAAAGGTATTAATTTATTGGCCGAACAATAATACGGAGATTACAGCTATTATCTGTAGGTGCGCTGTTTGCAAACACTATAGGCCTATAGTCAGCCTAGTGAACCACTTACCATGAAAGCGACACCAAAATTCCTGTACCTGTGGTGTAAAGTTGGCGTCGGCCTTTTCAAATAGGAGGACAGTTCCTTCTGTCCGTGTGTGGCGCCCTTTCTAATTTTCCAGAAGTTCAAGGGCTGCGTGACACATCAGCGATAACCATCATTGACAAGCTGGGGGCCGTATTTGCGAGATGCGGAATTCGATATGAGGTATGTACAGAAAACAGACAACTATTTAGCAGCCGCTACTTAAGCCAGTTTACTAGCAAGTATTACTTCAGACATGTCACCTCAAGCCCGGGCTTTTCAAGATCCAGCAGACTACCAGAGAAGGGCTTGTAGATGGCAAAAAGCAAGTTGAAGAAAACGAAAGATGCCCGAGAAGATTTCTGGTTGAGCTTTTTTTTAGCGACAGATGAAGACTTTAGAGAATCGTTGATTACCCGGAAAACTACTACAAGAAAGGGGCTTAAGGTTGACAATACCAAATTTCAGTGATCAGCAGATAACGGAAGTGTGGAAACATGTTTGGAAGGAACGTTACAACCTGCCGCCACTGGATGAAGGACAGACCGTGAGGACTGAAAATTAGTACTGGTCACGGAAAGTGAAAGTCACGAAGCAAGTGTAGTCAAGATCGTACGAGGTATTGACAAAAGGCAAAAAAATATTTCTTCGGAGCAGGCCACATCTGCTACACACTAGAGAAGCTTTCTTTCAGGGTGCCCCGAAAACTGAACCCGGTACTGACAAAATCCAACAAACTACATCAGCTACGCCAGACTTGTCCGACCTGTTTAATGCACCGCCAATCGTGACGTCAGACTCCACTGCATCAGTTTGAACATCCAGCCGCCAGTCCAGGTCACCGCAACGCATAGAATATGACTCCAGTTTCCAACAGTTGTTTTTAACTTTTCAAGTGCTGTTAAGACATGAATGACACTAGCTGTTGTTCTTATATGGACACCTTAAAAAGATGAGAGATGTATCGTGATGCGTAGGTGCAACTTACGTCATCATGTCTCCTTGACGAGCGCCGTGTCCTTTTTTTTGCCTTTCTGCTGTTGGTGTGGCTTTATAAGTAATCGCAATAAAGGATCCAGCATTCTTTCGCCCCTCGGCATCCCAGCGTTGTCGATGCTTCGCACAGTCTCACGCATGCAATAATACAGTCCGCACCCTTGGTTGGTACCCGACGTTACTGTCCCAGCCACTCGTTCAAGTCTGTTTAACTTCAAAATATTCGTATTGATTTGGCTGCATGCCTTCAGCTGTTATATCTTCTGTTGAGACGTGAAAACTGTTTCAGCAGACTTTTTGTATTGTCGAGGAGAACTAGAACAAATGGTGGGGACTGCCTCTCAACATTGTATGCCAGACAGTTTCTTCAAGACTCCATCATGTTGTCACATGTGGAAGAAAGTTAAGAATAGTCGTAGGATGTTCAATAAATATTGTATTTTTCCCATTGCATATTGACTGCCTAGCAAGCGAGGTTCAGCTAAGATAAAAAATAGGGTACCTAGGACGTACGTCAGCCACATCTAAAAAATTCACCAATATCCTAAGGTACAAAACACTGATTCTTCCTATATTAGAGTACGCTTCGTGCGTGTGGAATTTATGCAAAATTTGTGATGTGGAAAACATTCAATCAGTCCAAAAGAAAAAGTTGGTTTCATTTTCAATCACTACGACCATATTTTTTCTCGCTAATCTGTCAGGGAATCTTGGAAGTTATTACCATTGTGAATTAGTCGTGATGTCGGCTTTGCGAAACTATTGCACTTTTACGTTCAATCGTCATGCCGGTTATGGAATGACAAATACATGGTGTATGCTAGTGCTCTGTCAACCAGACGTGGTCACAATATCAACATAAAGCAATTTTTTTTCACGTAGTAACATGCTCTGACACAGTTTTTTTTCAATCCAGGGATGATTCTTTGCTGGAACAATCTATATAGTTCTGTTCGTTCAACGAATATATCAGATATTTCGGACCCATTTGAGTGACGTGAATACCTTTTCTCCCATTTTGTTGTGCCTAGAATTTCACAATATCTGTTATGTAAAGAACGTGTTGATATAACACTGATATTTTTTGTGTTATATTTTTGTTTCGTATTTCTGCAATAGCCCAGTATTGGGTTGCAGTACTTGAAGATGCATAAATATGTGCTTGCAAGTGTCTCAATTCAACAACTGGCTTATATCAGCAAAGTTTTCAACGAGGTGAAGGGTAAACATCAGGATAGAGAGCTTATTGGTACAAACTGCAAAACAACTTTTGTTTCATTAAATTTCTTTGTAACATGCTTCTTTCTAACTTACACCCACCTATCTATAAGAACGCAAAGGAAAACACCTCCCTTTTTAGAGTTCATTTTATGCCCACATGTTTCAACGGGATTCGAATGGCGTAGGTTTCCCTTCCCAGGCGGCTCACCCCTGAAAGCATCTGAGTGTCTGGTCGGGGGACGCCTGTGCCCATTTTGTGAAACCGGTGGGTATCCGGCGGTATGTGGGTTCAAAACCACGACCTCCCGCAGCTAAAGCGGACACTCTACCACAAGGCCACGGCTGCGGTAAAAAAAATCACGCCACGTTATACATGAACAGACACACCGGCTTTGGCAGGCATTATTGGCAGAATTCTTAATAAATAAAGGAAAATCTCATAAGTGAAATATTCCTAATTAGGAAAGTAGTACCGAAAGGTGTCTTGTGTGCGACATGTATAAGGTTTACGTTAATGAGAATAATATGTTGATTGCACGTGCTGTCACCTTATCATACGCCAAGGGAACCATTCCGAATTACATCAGCATAGAAAACTCAGCGAAGAAAGCTGAGATAATTTGCAATATATCCAAATTATTTTTTGTTTTGACTTAAAATGACGTTATGCTTTTTCTCGTACAATGCTGTCTGCAGTAAGGTCTCCTTGTGGGGCATTTTACGTCTTGAATAACTGTAGGATTTCTTACGTTATATATTGATTTAAGCACTACTGAATCTGATAAATTCAGAATATTTATAGACAAAATATTTCTACCTTTGAAGACTCCACAACTGATTACTTTTCATGTTAGATAAAAGCATAGCTGACTGGTTACAGAATACAATGTCATGGCCTCTTCAACAAGCTAACATTTTCACGAGCTCTAGCAAGTGAACTTCAAACAATCCAAGTGTTGACAGAACATTTGGTGAATATATTGCCTCTGGTGTTACTTATTTTTTATGTTGCTCCACTCGGTTGTCTTTTGCAATAACTATTAGCGATGGTCAGCGCAAACCGCAACTCAGTGTTCTAAAAGCTTAACCTTTGTGGTACATCATTTCGTCAAGATTATGCGCACAGCGCGAACATGACAGATTCTTCTGGAGCTTACGTGCTAGGGATATGCTGGAATATTTAGCGGCTGATGTATAAATGCTGACGCGCATCACCGCGTGTCAGTTATTTGACTGCTGACGCTCAGTTCACCGCCGTCAGCGCCAGTGTGTATCGCTATAGTCTGACTTTCCGTTCACCGGCCACAAGTTCGGCCAAATGAACAGTTTGCAATAACATCCGGATTTACCCCGCAAACTTCGTAGTCCTACAACATTGCTCTAGAGATTCCATTCTTCGTATGGGCTTCTCAAGCATTCACGGCGCAGTCATCGAACTGAGATAAAAGTCGATAACGCAATCGGCAGAAAAAGCACTCCCGCCGCACACGGCGTCCGGAAAGCACGCCTTGGATGTGCTGGAAGTGGAAGCTATCAATCCCCTCCGCTCTATAGTAACCATTTCCGTTGGCACAGATAAATCAACAAACAATCAACTGATTAATTTGATTGATTTGTGGGGTTAACATTCCAAAACTTCCATATAATTATAAGACACCATAATGGAGCGCTCCGAAAATTTTGACCACCTGGTGTTCTTTAATGTGCACCCAAATCTAAGCACGCGGGCCTACAACATTCCCGCTTCCATCGGAAATGCAGCCACCACAGCCGAGATTTGATCCCGCGACCTACGGGTCAGCAGCCGAGTACCTTAGCCACTAGACTACAAACAATATAGGGGTCTTTAAAGTCGACCAGTGCCTCTTACTCAACCGCGGGATTTGCGTCGTCAGAGGGATAGCCTAAGTAGGAGAAAAGAAGGCAAAAGTCATGCTCTCGACCTTCAGTAACCAGTACAAGCACATCAGCAAAGACACCACGGTCACCTACTTTGAAGAGATAGTGAAAGTCATTGAAGCTTTTGCCCTTGAGCCTACTGAACCTGCTAGACAAACAAAGCTCACCAATTAGCTTTTGACGTTGACGCAGACCTCCCGACGCCTAACCAAGAAAAACTCAGAACTCTGCTCCGGCACTGCATGGACATTTTTTCATCGTCGTCGAGAGCTCAGCAGACCCCGGTCGAAAAACTTCCTATCCTAAAAGACGAAAGTTGTCCGATCCCGTACAGTGTCGATGCGAGAATGCGAGACCATGAAAAAACAAGTCGACGAAATGATACGTGACGACAATATCCAGTCTTCAAACTATCCATGGGTGTCACTCGTTGTGTTTGTCGGTGTAAATCGTTGTGTTAGTCGCTTCTGCGTCGATTATAACAGCCTGAACAAAACCATAAAAAAGGACGCGTGCCATCTTCCCCAGATAGATGACGCCCTGGATGGACTTCATTATGCGAGGTACTTTTTTTTTATGAACCTCAAGACCAGCTATCGGCAACTTGATGTTGGCGAAAGAGACCGACAAACAATTGCCTTCAGAACGCACGACGCTCTGTTCGAGTTTCAATTCATAGCCTTTGGCCTTCGCTCGGCATCCGTGACTTTCCAGTGAGTCATGGATACACTACCGGTTGACTTGAAGTGGCAGGCTTGCCTCCTTTACTTGGACGATGTCACTGTGTCTTCCTCGAACCACCTCGATAAACAACTGAAGTGATTTGAATCCGTATTACAATCTATCAAGGGCTCTGAATTCACCCTGAAGCGAGAAAAATGCCGCATCGCGTACAGTTAGCTCCTCTTCTGGAGTCATGTGGTCAGCAAGTCTGGGGAGCACCCACGCCCTCAGAAAAAAGCTGCCATCGCCGACTTCCAGGTACCCACCGACAAGAAGACCATGCACCGATTCCTTGCTTGTGCAGCTATAACGAGCGTTAAAGGCTTCTCACAGATCGCCGAGCCAATAAAGTTTGTTACGAAGACCAATGTCATATTCAAGTAGCAAACGACGTCATTTAAGGCATTTTAGAATTTGAAACAACGACTGCCGATTCCTTCGATATTTGCACACTTCGACAAATACTCCGATACGAAAATCCACACCGACACAAGCAGCGTAGGACTCGGCGTCGTTGTAGTGCAGGAGGTTGACGAAGAAAGTGTTATTAGTTATGCTAGCCGCTTGCTATCGAAGGCAGAAGGTGAGTATCCCAGAACTGAAAAAGAGTGTCCTGCCATTGTCTGGGCTACGTCCAGCTTTTAGCCCTATCTCTAGAAAAGGCCATTCAAAGCTGTGAGCCACAGATTGTGCTGGCTAGCTAAATTGAAGTACCTGTCAGGTCGTCTCGCACTATAGAGTCTTAGACTTCGACTATTCGACATTGCCCTAGTGTGCAAGTCTGTGTGAAAGAAAACAATCCGACGCAAACTGCCTGTCTGGTTCCCCGGTTGACCCGCGCCGCAAGACGATGAGCACAGGGACTACTTCTTAGAAAGATTAAACGCTGATGTTTCCGCCGAACGATGACGAGCTGATCCGGATCTCAAGGGTCTTGTACAATGCCTCGATGGCGAGGATACTGTTCTTCCAAAGGCATTATAACAAGGAGTTGACTCGTTTTTCTTGCGCAACGGCGTTCTCCTAAGGAAATCTTCGCCTTTTCGGGCCAACTACCTCCTCGCAGTACCTTCAGCGTTACTGACGTTCCCACTTTAGGCCAGCTACCACCACGTAGTGTCCTCAGCGTTACTTACGTCAAGAAGTTTTGGATGCTTTTCACGATGACTCGACGGCTGGACACCTTCGTGTTTTCCGTATGCTCACAAGGAAAGACGTAATGTATCACTGACCAAGACATGCCACCAACATCCCTCGTTACGTCAAGACATGTCGAGACTGTCAGCGACAAAATACACCACTGACAAGACCAGGAGGCTTCGCTAAGCCGATGTAACCACCTCAACGACCATTAAGAAAATAGGCATGAACCCACTGAAAAGTTTTACTACATTGTCTTGCGGGAATAAGTGCATCATTGTCGCTAACGACTACCTCACCCACTACACTGAACAAAGGGCCCTACCTAGAGGCAGTACAGCAAAGGTACGGAAGTTCTCCACTAAAAACGTTCTCCTGCGTCACAGAGCCCCAAGATCCTCATCACTAATAAAGGAACGACCTTCACTGCAGTGCTAACTTGGGAGATCCAGCACACAGCCACACAAGCCACTACCGGATGGCAGAGTACTACCCAGAGCCAAATAAATGGCCCCACCGAGCACCTTAGTAAGACCATCACCAATATGCTGGCCATGTACGTCGACGTCGAGCAGAATATGTAATTCAACCTTCCGTACGTGACCTGCGCGTAGAGCTTGGCTGTGGAAGAAATGATGCTGTTGACGTCGTACAAGTTGGTCTAATTAAGGAGCGCGGCAATGACACTGCGCGCCTGCTTCCAAACGTCACTGACCAAGAAAACCTTGAGGTCACTGTCTACCTTAAGCAGGCTGAAGAAGCTCGTTAACACGCCTCTCGGCGCATGAAGAATTTGTGCAAGACCGAGAGCCGCTATCAAAGTCTTCGATGAAGCTTCGTGGAATATTAGCCTGGTGACCATGTTCGCATATGGACGCCGATACGCCGACGTGCTCAGTAAAAAACTTCCGCGATGGTACTTCAGACCATGAGAACTAGTTCGACGTCTACGCCCGCTCGACTATGACGTTATGCTTGATGGCATAAGGAACTCTTAACGGCGTCGTGCGCGACCTGAAGTCGTCCATGTCGTGAGCCAAAAGCCGAATCATGACCATTAGCGAACTGTATCTTCGAGGACTCTATCGCGGAGAACTGTATCTTTTTTTTTGTATTTGGTTGCTTGTCCTTATTGTTTATTTATGTTGTGCCTATATTTTATTATATGCCGAGGGCTTTGCCCTGCAGTGCGCGTAGTCAGGCTGATCGTGACGATGATTGTTTATTAACTTTCTAGCTTTATATTGTAATTTAGTGTTGCAAGCATTTTCTCTTTCGCCCGTATATTCCTTTAGGCGTCGGCACGATCCTTTTTTAAAGATGGGCATTGCCACGTCTGTTTACTTTTGCTCTTGTTGTATTCGGTTTGCACTCACAAAGACTGTCAGCGAGGGTCAAAGCAAGCCGCGACTCAGTGTTTTAGAATCTTCACTATATAAGTTGTCAAGATTACGCGGTACAACGCAAACATTACATATTATCCTGAACTTACTGCGTCGGCAAACGCCTTTAAGAAAGGTGTGTCAAACGCCTTTCTGAAATCTAAGTAAACACAGTCTGTTTGACCATTGTCATCAACCTTTGACACAAAATCATGGTAGAACTCAATCAGCTGTGTTGTGTAAGACAGGCCCCTGCGGAAACCATGTTCATCATCAACTAATAATTTATGTTGAACTAAATATTTCATTATGTCTTTATAGAAAATGTGCTCCAGTATTTTGCAGGGAATAGATGTTAATGAAATAGGTCTAGAATTGTTGGCCTCTTCTTTGGAACCACCCTTGTGAATGGGAACCACGAAAGCCAATATCCAATCCTCAGGCAGAACACCAGTAGAGAGAGATTTTTGTATATTAGGTAAAGATAAGATGCTATTGACCAGGCACAACGGTTCAACACGCGTGGAGAAATACCATCTGGACCAGGGGCCTTGGTTTCGTCTTTATTTTTAAAAGGAATTCGATACCACTCAAACAGTGTTCAACCGGTGGCTATAATGGCTGAGTTCCCAGAGGTGGCTCTGCCAGCGTAGATAATTTCGCAAAATCTGTTTGAGGTAAAAGTACGGAGTGAAAGAAATCATTAAGACAAAACGCTTAATAAATGTCGCTGGACAAGTTCTGACCATCATGGAAAATTTCGTTTACTCCGGTTGAATCAGCTCCACAGTTTCTTACGTATTTTCAAAATTGCTTTGGGTTCGTTTTTATACTTTCGTTCAGTCGATTGAAGTATTGATCCTTTGCGCTACGAACTTTAGATTTATATTCATTAGTTATGTCGACCAACTTGGTGTACTGATAACTACTATGAGTTATTTTAAATGCCTTGTATACTCGTCATCTTTTCCTTATTAATCTAAAAATCGCTGGTGTCACCCATGGCTTCTTGCACTTTTTGAGTTTAACCGCGTTTGTACTTGGCACATACTTTTCCGTTAGTTCTACGACTTTTGCTTTAAATAGAGACCACAGTTGTAAAACATCGGCGCTCTCGCAATCAAAATCGAAAACAGGCAAATGAGCATATAATTCAAGAGAAATAGCAGAGTAATCACCCTTATCATAAAAATATACCTTCCTCGATTGGCGGGGTTTGGGTCTCTTGATCACATGTTTAATAGTTGCTACAACCGCGAGATGGTCACTGACATCGGGTATACACGTCACAGAGTCTACAATATTCGGCGAATCACAAAAAAGCAAATCTAAAATGTTATTATTCGTTGTGGCCACAGTAACGTATTGAGTAAGACCGAACGTATCATAGATGTTTTTCATGCTGATGTTTTCGCGAACCAGTCAAGGCGATACATATTCCATTATACCACGTCATATCCGGTAGATTGAAATCACCGGCAAGTATAAACTGATCTGGTGTTCTGTGAATTATGTCGTACGGTTGCTGCAACGTATCCGCGTCAGAATTTGGTGGTCGATAAAACGTTCCGGCAATAAATTTCATATTATCAGGAAGTGTCAGCATGCACCAGACCGATTCTACGTTATCGTGCCCGATATCAAGTTCAGATGACCGTAAGGAAGAGTGAACTAACAAAATACCCCTCCACCTGTTCTTGCCCTATCTTTTTGGTAAACGTTAAAGTGACTAGGAAACACCTCACTATTATTGATTGGCGGTATCAGCCATGATTGTGTCCCAAACACTATTTCTGCCTTTGTCGATTTAATTAAGCCCGCGAATTCATCTATTTTATTCACAACACTTCTGCAGTTTACAACAACAGCTGTTAGGTTGCGTGAGGATGAGGCGGTCTTACAATCAGGGTGTCACTTCTTCAGAGCTTGAACTACCTTTTCTTTTTCTTTGTCCCACGTGAAGGCCTTGCCATCAACAATTAGTTTGTCAAAACGTAGTTTAACCTTGCTACTGCTGTCTGCTAGTTCAGTTTTAGCATAGTTCCACAATCGTTTTCGGATTTCTCGTGTTTCTCGTGCGTAGTCCTGATTTCCACTGCAATCAGACCCTTTGAATTTCTTAGCGTTTTTAAGGACATCCATTTTTTCCTTGTCAGAGGAAAAATTAACAACAATTGGCCGGTTGAGCTTCTTGTTGAATTGACCGATACGGTGTGCTCTTTGTACTGACGTCAGTTCTATTGCAAGACTAGTTAGACAGATGTCCTTAATCAGTTTTTCAGACTGCTGCCACGTCTCTCCCTTGTTATCTTTAAAGCCATAAAAGACCAGGTTGGCCCTTCGGCTTCTATTTTCAAGGTTGACGTCTTTTGTTTGCAGTTCCTGAACTTTCTTTTCGAGCTGTTTGACCACGTTTCCATGCTGTTCTACCGTCTCGTTAAGAACTCCAATCTGTCCTTCAGCTTTGCCCAATTTATGATTTATTTCAGAAAGCATAGCTTCATGTTTTGCTAGTTCTTCCTGAATAGTATTCAGCTTCTTCACGATGCTGTTCTGACCTGCCTGCAAACTCTTGAGCAATTCTAGTTCAGTTTCACTGCGGGGGCCAGGGTTTATCTCTACATCACCGGAATGCGAAAGTAATAAAATCAAATACAGTACCCCGTTAGCAAACAAACGGAATCTTCTATGGCGAGCACGTTCTTTCACTCGTTCGCTACAACTACAACCAGAGCATGTCGTCGTGGGAGGAGCCGGCAGTGCACAAAATAAAATACGTACATGAAAAGAGCAGTGTTCACTAACCTGCAATACCAACATAGGCATTAACTGCATGTCGGCCAGCCTGCCGGCTCCAAATCCCACGAAGGCATGTAGTCGTGCGCTTAAATAAGGTTGCACGTGGTCACGTGGCACTTTATACTGGTGAGTCTCCGCCATATCACTTTCAATGCAGACGGTATCGCTGGCGTTCCTGTCGTCGAAGATGGCCGGCGATTCATTGGGGCAGTCCCTTGCAGCCAAGTGGCACGATGTCGTTTCCGCAAACGCCTTTGGAAATAAAGGGATCACCGCCCATTGACCGGACGCGTCGAAATCCAAGGCAGCTCGGAGAGTGACAAGAACCTGCAATACTAACATAGGCTTTAACTGCATGTCGGCCAGCGTGCCGGCTCCAAATCCCACGAAGGCATGTAGTCGTGCGCTTAAATAATGTTGCACGTGGTCACGTGGCACGTGATTTTGGTGAGGCTCCGCCATATCACTTTCAATGCAGACGGTATCGCTGGCGTTCCTGTCGTCGAAGATGGCCGGTGATTCATTGGGGCAGTCCCTTGCAGTCAAGTGGCACGATGTCGTTTCCGCAAGCGCCTTTGGAAATAAAGGTATCACCGCCCATTGACCGGACGCGTCGAAATCCAAGGCAGCTCAGAGAGTGACAAGAACCTGCAATACCAACATAGGCATTAACTTCTTTTCGGCCCGCGTGCCGGCTCCAAATCCCACGAAGGCATGTAAACGTGCGCTTAAATAAGGTTGCACGTGGTCACGTGGCACTTGATACTGGTGAGTCTCCGCCATGTCACTTTCAATGCAGACGGTATTGCTGGCGTTCCTGTCGTCGAAGATGGCCGGCGATTCATTGGGGCAGTCCCTTGCGTACAAGTGGCACGATGTCGTTTCCGCAAATGCCTTTGGAAATAAAGAGATCACCGCCAATCGACCGGACGCGTCGAAATCCAAGGTAGCTCGGAGAGTGACAAGAACCTGCAATACCAACATAGGCATTAACTGCATGTCGGCCAGCGTGCCAGCTCCAAATCCGTTGATATCTTTCGCGAGAGATTTTCAACCATACATCAGCATACAGAAAGGCAACCCACCAAAGAAAGCCTAATTAGGACCTATCACCTGAAAATACACGCTGCATAGACATAATGAGCCCATTGCATTCGTTTCGCAGAGGTCAGTATTTGGAGTAATACACAAATTTATTGCAACACAAATTATTCGTTGTTAAATTGTAGCTATTACATCAAAAAGTGTTAAAGTGCTTACAACCGAACAAACCAAAGTTTATTTAAAACCAAGAATTGCATGTCGAAAAGTCAGTATGAATAGATTTCTAGAATAACTTTATTCGCAGTTTTGAGAAACGCGCCTAGCACGCAATGGGATATTCTAACGTTGGGATGGGCATGCTAAGCCTGACCGCCGCATCATGGGCTCTCTAGATGGCCCAACGCTGATCGTTATTGTTGGGGATGCAGGTAGTTGGTTGGTTGGTTGGTTGTTTCTCAGAGTCCTGGCGCAACCCACCACTGGGATTGGTCATGAAATGGACGGTGCCTCATTTGTGAGATCGAATTGTTCTAACAGCCGGGTTATTGAGATAAGGGTGTTTAAACAAAGATCCAATCGGTAAACAATAGATTAGAAATAAAATTAGTATAGGTAACAGAAAAAACGAACAAGCTGATATAAAGTGAATTTATGCCTCAGCTTGACATTCTGTTCACTTTGTTGTCTTTAGAAAATCACATACCACCTAGCGAACGTTCCTGTGGGTGAATTTCTTTTCGGTTGCGCCAAGGGAAAGTACCACAGGAAGAGATAACTTTAGAGCCAACCTATGGAGAGGTTCTTCTGCAGTCTCTTCCTTTGATTTGTGTATAACCTGCACGTTAAGAGGAAATAGTGAAGACATTCTCTTTCGTTGCATTGGAGGAATAGAAAAGACTGGGCCAGACCAGACCTGAGTAGATAAAAATTCAGAAGGGGGGGGGGGAATCGGCATCGTAGTCTCGTAATTGATATCTCCGCCGTTTTAGAGGACCACCATCGATTTTCCTAGGGGTACTTAAAATGAGAAAAATAAGATGTTGTCAAGCGAGATTTTTCAAAATGATCTGACATATCAAATTATTCAAAGCATGCTACGGCGATAAATGCTAGCGTCAGCAATATAGAAATTATGGGATGATTTTGTCAGGCCACTGCGAGTGCGTCTACATATTCATTGAGGGTTAAACATTTATGTCCTGGTATCCACACTAAGTGAATCAGTCATAAATGTCTTGGGGCAAGGGCGTGAAATATTTTAAATTTCGCAGTAATGAACTACACATACACAGGCTGTTTGTAAAATAATAACATCTGTTATTGATTGAGTTAAATTCAGTAATACTATGAGAATCGCAAGTATTTCCGCTTGATAAATAGGCGTGAAATCAGGTGAACGAATTTAAAAAGACTAATCCAACACTGAAGATGCTATTTTGGCTCCCGCCTTCTCTTCGCAAACTGAAGCATCAGTTGCTATTATGATCTATATGTCAAATTTTGCCAGGTGGTCTTTCAAAATAAGATTTAGGTATCTACTGGGAAGATTCTTGAAATTATTAAGAAATATGTTGTCAAATTCTATTTTCATTGTTTGAATAGGTGTTCTTCGTACTAGTACGCCACGAACGTTAACTTGTAATGTTTCCAAGAGATTTTGTACGACGATGACTTGTGGGCGCTCTAATCTAGACCCCTGTTGGCTAAAAAAGGCAGGAATGTACGAACTGCTAATATTTGGAACATAGTACGAACAGAAAGTAGGCGCGCTTCCTTATATAACATTAAATGCGACAAAATTAGGGAACCCAGTACATAAGCGTAACGCTTCGCATTCTAGTAGTACAGCTGGTCTAATTTTGTAGGTGGGACTCCAGAAAGGAAGACACAGCCAAACTCTGATATTGGACGTATATACATACAATATATCATGATCAGCACATCACTACGTAAACCACAACGTTTATTTCTGAGTCTAAGAAGCATTCCAAGCGCCCGTGTTCCTTTAGCTGCCATATTTTCTATACGCGAACTCCAATTTAGGTTTTTATTTTAAGTCCCTCCTAAGAATTTATTCGATTTCAACTGCGGGATAAAGTCCTGTCTGTAAAGTGCGGAAATCTGCACTGGAGTATTTATCTAAAAAACTAAGATTGCACTTTTCCTAATGTTTAACGATAGATTAATGTCGCCTAAGCATGTTTTCAAAGCGTTCATATAAAACTGTTGCATCTGATATATTGTATGTATATCTGTAGCTGTAGCAAAAAATGCGATGTCGTCAGCTATTCGTACACCTGTACATCTTGTTGTATTAGACTTGTGCACAATAAAATATAAATATTAATGGTGACAGTACCGAACCTCGGGGGAGACCTCTAGTTCGTTTATAGTTCGAAGACGACACGCCAGATTGAGAGCAATAGAATTCTCTATCTTTTAGAAAGGAGTAAAACCATGCGGCGAAGTGAATTGGTAAACCAACGTGCGTTAGTGAATCTATTAGTTTAATGTGCTCCACACTGTCATAAGCTTTTGCAATATCTAAAGCAACTAAGGCGGAAACCTGAGAACGAGCTAGTTGTATCCTGCTTTTTAAATCAACATGGTTACACCAAATGGAGCAGCCATGCCTGAATCAAATTTGGCACGGGCTTATAATTGGTTTTCGTCCAACTACTTGTCGATTCTGAAAGTAGAATCCTTTCTATTTTTTACAAGAGTAGACGTGAGCAAAATAGGCCTAATGTTATGGCGGAGCACCACTTGGCCGGGTTGGCCTGATCACTGTCCCGTAATGAGGGGCACTGTCAGAGCATGTGCCCTAAACTAGCTACTTCCCCCCGGCGGGGACACTAGCTGGCAGTGTAAGTATTGTGGTAAAGCTTATGGCAGAAGGCCAGATTTGATTACGCATTTTTTTATGAGAGTCTAAGCTACATTGCCTGTGTTTTGTGTAGTTTTCAGTGAAGATGGGGGTAGACCTTGCTCCTAGGTAGAGTTGCTGCGTTATGTATGTCCTGGACTGATCTCTATCATCCTGGGAGGCGTAATATTAAAAGCACCGAAACAAAGAATAATAAAGAATTTAAAGAGGCTTTTTAGCTCATTTTCATCCAGAAAATTATTCCATCATATCTACAATACTTATGGTATACCGCAAGTGCAAATAAAATCTTCCATTTGTTCATACGTTTTGAATTTTTATGAATTTGACGCATTCATCCTGACGCTGTTCATTTTTTCGGTGTTCTGTCTTTATTTGAGGACACAAGTTTACCATGACGCTCTACTACACAAGGCAAATTGCTGAACGCATTGTTTGCTGTTATGCCACTTGCTCTACAATGATGTATGCATTGAAAACGCTAATATTTTTCATTTATTATTTGTTGAATCATACAATACAAAAGATCATCAGAATGCTTGGACCCATAGCCAATGGCTAGTCCCGGGTCCAAAAAGAAAAGGTGTGCAGTGATGCAGGCATACTGTTACATCAAAAATAAACTAACACTCAAAAACAGATGGTGTTGTACAGCACTACTACAAGCATTTTTTAGCATGCGATCTTCGTGCCAAATGACAATAAAATGTATAATGGCGATAGTGTCAAAAGGTGCACCAACGCAAGCAAATCACAAAGGTGTACATAATAACATAAACAAGACAACTCAGAGACATATTAAGTAGCCAGCAATACCAGTATCCGTATTCCTAAATGCAATACAAATACAACATTCGTTGCTAGGCCTCAACAAGATTCACAATTCAGAACAGCGGCAAAGCATTTTGAAAACTGCACACACCAAATAACCATCCAGCTCGTATGATGTTTCTGTGACTGCAACGCGTCTTGCCAAAAACAAAAAATCGCAACGTTAGCTCGCATCATTCAAGCTCAGATAATTTTTTTAGAAGTGTTAAAATTTGGGGCTTTCTTTATTTCAGGCGGCAAGCTGTTCCATAATTTTGCTCCTATAAGCGGCAAATGACGCTCTCTATACGCGTTGTTTGTGGGGGGCAGATTGAAGTTACCAGACGCAGCATTTTTAGTGGGTCGAGAAGTGGTGCAGAACAAAGATGCATCGAAAGGGTTGCTGTGCCGTATGATATTTAGGTAGCAGGCTGTATTTGCTTTACGCAATGCATCAAAAGGTAAAATTTGCAAGTCGTTAAACACTGGTTCACTCGGATGATCATGCTTAGAGTATGTTATTGCTTTTAGAGATCGTTTCTGTAATATTCGATAGAATCTAGGTAAGTCTTATAAGTCCATCCTCAAGATTCAATACAGTATGTAATGTGAGAGTGGATGAATGCGAAGTATAATGTTCGTGTAATGTCTCTATCGAAGTAGTTATGGGCCTGCAGTAAAGCATGACATCCGGACGCCAACCTAGTGCAGACTTCCGTTATGTGGTTTTGCCAGTTTAAGTGGTTATCGAAGTAAACGCCAAGGTACTTGTAAGAGGTTGCATGGAGAAGAGAGTGGTTGTCGATAGCTATATTGATGGAGTTAACAATTGTGGTCTTGTTACGATAATGAAATATTGTATATTCAGTTTTCTTGGTATTAATTGTTAATTTGTTGGCACAAAACCATTTGGCAATTCTTGATAACTCCAAGTTTGTTTTCGATTCAACTTCCTCGATATTGTTATCTGTAATAATTATAACTGTGTCATCAGCGTGCATCAGAACGTCGGAGCAATGTAAGGATAATGGCAGATCGTTTATATACATGGAGAAGTATAAGGGCCGAAGGACGAATCCTTGTGGAACACCAGTTTCTATACGTTGAGGCAAGGAACATATATTGTTAATGCGAACTATCTGGTACCGGTCATGAAAATAATTTGATAATGTGTCAAAAAATTTACCTCTAAAACCGCAGTGCTTCAATTTGCCTAAGAGTATGGAGTGATCAACGGTGCCGAATGCATTTTTTTAGGTCCAAATACAAGACAGCCACCAGTTTGTTATTGTTAAGGGCGGAGTTAATTACTTGTGTTAGAGACAGCACCGTGGTTGATGTTGAGTGATCGGAACGAAAACCGTGTTCTTGTGGGAAAAGTATGTGGTATTTATCTAGGAATTTATGAATCCGGGCCGCAAGAAGTTTCTCATATAGATGTTAAGGACGCTTAGCACGGATATTGGCCGATAACTAGATGGGTCAGTGGGCTCTCCGTCTTTGTATATTATTGCGACCCTACAGTTTTTAGAGAAGATGGGTACGTAGAGGCATGCAGAGAATGATTGAAAATATTACATAATATAGGGCTCGGGATATCTATGTCTTCCTTAAGAAACTGCACCGTGATTCGGTCTAGTCCGGCAGCCTTATTCGTAGACATGTTCAGTACAACAGCTTCAACACCCTTGGATTCAATATCATACATACAGAAGTTGTGAGAGAGTGTCCGTGAAAGCGGTACTCGGTCGAATTGTCAAATTTTGCTGCCAAGGGAGGGCCAACGCTCGTGAAAATATAGATTGAACCTGTCAACAATGCTTGCGTCCTATGCACTCGAGAAAAAGCTGCTGTTTTGGGTGGTTGTCAGTACCTTCTTTTATTATTTCCCATATTTTTCTAGTATTACCATGTACGTGCTGTATAAGGCGGCTATAATATTCTTTTTTGCGTATTCTTATATCTGACACTGATTTATTACACATCATTTTGTTATTACGCAGGTAATACCCATTGTGCTTATTCTTCCTATATTTATGATACCAGTAGTCTTTTTGTTTTAGGGTGGAGAGAATGTAATCAGTCATCCATGGGCACAGTGGTTCCTGGTAAGACATAGTAGATATGACTTTGCTACTGTTGACTATGATGTTAGTAAGATTGTCAATCAAAATACATAATTCTACGTTAACATCGTGGTTGTATATTAAATTGGTGTCTAATGACAAAAGCTTGTTCCGTGTTAAAGCATAGCCGATTATAGTAGAAGGTGCTGTTTACTGTGGCTTTGGTTGGATCAGATCTGTTATAGTCACGGAGATAGGAAGGTGAACAGAAATGGGCACATTATACACGTCAGCCTTGGCATGTGAGGGTACATTTGTTAAAATATGGTTTATTAAGTTTGCAGATTTAGCCGTTTGTCGCGTAGGAGCGGTAATTAGGTTCAAGTAATTATAGGACTCTAGCAGATATGTGTATTCATTATGAGTTATAATAAGGGCAATATTGTTGGTATTCCCAACGATAACTACTTGGTCATTGTGATTCGCTAAGTAAAAAAAGGTAGCTTCAAGCTTGTCTAAGAAGGCGACTATGGGTGTGTTGGGAGGGCCGATAAAGTGCGCCGACAAGAGAACAGCCGAGTCTGATAAAGATTCAATTTCAGGGAAACTGAATGTGATTGATGATAGCTGTGAGTACGTATGACGATTTTGAACAAAGAGGGCTACTCCCCCTCCCCTTGATCAGGAAAGACTTGGATTTGGCACTGCAGCGTATCTGGGGATCGTAATGTTCTCGCCTTTTTTAACCAGGTTTCAGATGTAGAAATAACATCGAAAGAAGCAGTCTGCTGCGACAGATAGGCGATAAGCAAGTTGACGTTTTTATTTAGCCTTCGAATGTTGCTGTGAAAAATCGATATACTATCGTTTGGCTTGTGGTTGTCATGCGCACATTGTCGAACCTCCATACGGCCGAGGTACTTTTTTAGGGGTTGTTAAGTGCCGACCATCACACAATTTTGGACAGGTAATCTTCGCATGTAACCTGCACGACTTTCGAGTTTACTGATTTCCGCATTAATTCTTTGTCGTCTGCAATCCAGGCGAATTTCCAGCTCTTTTCTTTTTCGGCCTGAATGCTCTTGCCGACCAGGACCTTATTTTCAGGGAATAGGTGGGCATTCACATAGACTGGCTCACTTCCTTGGAACCCAAGGGAACCTACACTCAGCCTGTTTTTCTTGGCCGCAGTCAGAATTCTGTCTCGTACCTGCCTCGCAACAAACTTCGCTACAATGTTGGGTGGCCCGGATTCCTTGGTCGGCAACCTATGTGCGACATCAACGTCTTGCCCGGAAAGTTTGACCTTGAGAAAAGTGGCCACTTTCAGAACTCTATGGTACTCCTTCAGTTCAATGGTACAACTAATGGTACTCCCTTCAGTTCAATGTTGTTCCGTCTACTGTATTGCTTTAACGCTATGATTTCTCGCTTGGGGTCTCTCAACTCTCTTTCTAGCCTCTGGCACTCTTTCTGGCTTCCCAGGCTACGGTTAGTAGCCTCGGTAACTTCCTGCCGGAGGGTCTTGATTTCAGCTTTGAAACCTTCAAAGCCCTCATTTATGAATTCCATAGACTCTTTAACAGTGGCAAGCTAGTCAGATGTTGTACTGTTTGAGGCAGCAACTGTTTTTTCATATCTGCCCTCAGGCTTGCCACTGCGTCAAGAATCTTTGCTGTAATTTCCCCAAACATCTTAGCTAGCTCCTTAACGGAACCCGGTGCTTTTTCACTCAAAGCCTTGGAGAAGTTCGCCAACTCGTCCATTGCACCAGGGCAAAGGCAGAAAGACAAGGAAAAAAACAAAAGACACAAGTACATATACGCACGAAACGTTCAGAGCAGACAGGCAGTAAGGGAATGATTTAACATAGTGTAGAAAAGTAACCCACCTGCGGTACACAAGCAGCGGGTTTAGCAGGCGATATGACTGCCAGTCCGCTCTGAAGTGGCAAGCGAAGATGCCGTTCGATTTTATAGGTGTCGGGAACGCCTCCGGATGCTCGGGCGATAATCGTCGTCACGTGCTGCCGAAAGGATCCACGGCCTTCCAATGCGTTCTTGAAATTCTTCAGTACAGAAGCAGCGGGTTTAGCAGGTGATACGACTGCTAGTCCGCTCTGAAGTTCCGTTGCTTCAAGTTCCTTTAGTTCACACACAACGGAACTTGCAGCATTTCCTCAAGCAATTTTATTTGCTGTGAGTCCTACAGCTGTATGACTATTTCTTTCGTCACTGGTAGCTGGCCATTTTTTTAAATATTCAAGTTAATTCGAAAATAGCAAGAGAATTCAGACAATCAGGTTGTAGCTGAATAGTATCACGTACAGAGGCTGATATAGTTATAAAACTAGTATTTCATAAGCTGGCATACGTAGTCATTTCGAACAAAAAACTTGCAAAATGAAGTGCGGGTGTTTTAGGTGCGCCGTCGGGCTGTGGGCTCTGTTCTTAAACGTCAATTCGCACTATGAAGTCGTAGGAAGTCTTTTTCTATTAAGTCTTATAGTCCCTTGTCATAAAGATAGGCAAAGCAGAGGACCTGAGTCGTCACAATTTTATTAGATGCCAAGCATATGCCATACCAGTAAATGATCTCCCGCTATGAATCATTCTCTCAAATATTGACGGGTTGCCTAAACACCAATGCGCTGGTGCACGACATTAACGCTATCTGCGGCGTTAACACTACCTCTACCACTTCCCTAAAACTGAACATGAAGACATTACCTTGACTGTCTGGGCCACGTAAATCTTAATATCTCTTACTTTCTTACATTTCATTAGCGTAACGTATTACATTCACGTCTTTTCAGTGTCGACGTAAAGTCTTTGTCTGTTGGTTTTCAGACGCGAAGCATCTTTTTGACTAGCCTGTGTAACGTGGTTCATCCGCGTCTCCGCGACAACGCCCCACACTGCGTTCCCCCCGCCGCAGTTCTTGAAACGATGCAAGACAGGTCAAGTCTCAACTGCGCAATGACGTCATTCAATTTCTCTCTTCCTCTCTCTCTCTCTCTCTCTCCCGCAGCAGCTACTGGCTCCTCCCAACACACCTAGTAGGTGGTGTTGCTCCTCTGCCCGTTCGCAAAGCACTTCTCTCTATTGACCCTCAAAACCGCCCGCAACGCTCGACCGCGCGTCGAATGGAAACTCTCTTTTGGCTCGTTGATCTGCGATGAAACTCACACGAAACGCAACCCACCTCCCACGTCTTTGCGTTTCAAAGAAAAGTTTACTTGAGTAAACGTTACATCAAGATACACTTCAAACCGTCAAACCGTCAAACCGTACTTCCAGCACCCGCGTCACCACCCGTTTGAGCCGGGTTAACGTCGTGCGCACCACTGCTGCTTTGCATACCACTAAGGTTTCCTTCGGAAAGATAATCCACACTTTTTAGGGGCGAAGCTCCTTAAGCCGTTGGTCGTGTGTCCTCGATGTATGTAGTAGTCGCAGTAGGTAGCCACCTCTCGTTCAGTCCCCGGAATGTCCACTGGATGATGGTGTTTGTATATGATGATTATGTGATGAAAAGATGCGAGATGGTGGTACTTGGAGCGTTCTCAGGATGGGCGGACGGACGGGTGGATGGACGGACAGACAGACAGACAGACAGACAGACAGACAGACAGACAGACAGACAGACAGACAGACAGACAGACAGACAGACAGACAGACAGACAGGACAGGCAGGCAGGCAGGCAGGCAGGCAGGCAGGCAGGCAGGCAGGCTGGCAGGCAGACGGATGGATGGACAGGCAGACAGACGGATGGATGGACACGCCCAGCGGACGGACGTGTCATGGTGTACTGATTACACCCTCCGAAGCTTCGCCCCGCTTATCATCATTCACTCCGGGGATATGCTGCAATCTTTAATTGAAAATTTTCTCGTTTTTTTACGGAAGTTAGGCCTGCCATTTCTCAGGTGGTGCCAGGAAAGCCTTCTTCAATTTCCTTTTCAATTCTCTCCAAGCGACAAATATTGACAGGGACATGATATGATAATTTTAAGTTACTTTACACCTCCCTATAGAGACCTTGACTAAGAGAAAGTTTATCATAATTAAAGATTGCAATATAGGCCCGCTTTCGAAGGTAGTTTGTAATTTGGTATAATCTTTGATTTAAGTACATGGATAGCGAAACGAAAACAGAAAAAAGGCACAGGTAAAAAATGCACTACACTGTAGTAATATGTTGTCGCAAAGTGCACGAGAAGCAATTAGACCAGACAACTAAGAAACACAATTGCTGTCGAAGTTTTCAGTACTTCATGTTTTTTCAAGCACGTCAGCAAACTGTTCATCCGTAACTGCTGCATAATATGTTAGTAAGAGCTCTCTGCCCTATTTCAGACGTGTTTTACACATGCCGGCAGTCTCGTGGCGCATCGACGAGGCCATCAGCGCATTATCATTATGTGTCATTAGGTGAACGTTTTCATGTCATTGAACCATATAGCCAGCACGGGAGTAACGGAAAAGGGTTGAATTCTTTTACCTCTGGCCCTCTATTGCCGCAAGAAAATACTTGCATATACTTGCAAAAAAGGTAATCTAACATAGCGAAAACACTTGCGCTTCTTATACGCCCCGTAAGTTTTCCTGCGGCCGATGATGTGGCCAGGAGACAGAAAAAGCACAGGGCTCTAACACAGATATTGGTGATGCCTACATGTGTCTAATATTATTTCTTTCCTTATGGGGGTGGCCACGAAAGAAACATGCTCCTGACGACGACAATTCCTCCAATCTCGTTGTCCAGAAATGTCTGCGTCCATCTTCTCCGGGCAATCGTTGTTGCATTCACCCTGTCGCAAACAGTCCGACGTTTGAGCGGGTTCTTACACTTTGCGTTCCGGTTCTTTATTGTTGCTTGCCGTCTCTTTCACGGCCGTTTTTGCCGCGATCAACTCAATGCAATGCCTGCCGATGTCACACCTCCCCGCCACATTGTATTCGATGCCACACAAAGCTCCGCTGCCAGATCAAATGCGCTGAAACGTGACGCCGGCTCCTCGTTCGCCTGAAGGTCGACAAAACACAGTAGTCATGTCGCAACATGTCGTCCGGTAATGTCTTTCCTAAGGGATAAAAACTGACACAAAATTTCTATAAATAAAAGTACAGTTCCGTCACAAGCGGGTGGCAACAGTGGCTGAAACCTGAAATAGCAAGTCACTGTGCTGCGGTTGGTAGTTCTTGATCTAATAGCTGTCTTGGAAACGCTAGTCTCCTAGAGGCCGCATAACACTAATGCAAACATAGACAGGCACTAGCGCTCACCTAAACAAACAAAGCCGCAGCTGTATAGCCCATCCGGGACAGGTCTACTTCTTGCGGAGCTTTAACCACGACGGCAAAAATTCAATCGTAGTCAAAATGAAGGCTACAATCTCAGGATGTTTGTTCTATATAGCTTTTGTGCTGTATTCAGCTTTTTCCCCCGCATATTGCATTATGCCAGTGAGCCATACTGATGGGCTTTTTTATTACATGTCAAGTCTCGTGTTTTGTCATTCTAATTTTTATGGAATTATTGAAGTGAAATGATTGATGTGTGGGGTTTAACGTCCCAAAACCACCATATGATTATGAGAGACGCCGTAGTGGAGGGCTCCGGAAATTTCGACCACCTGGGGTTCTTTAACGTGCGCCCAAATCTGAGCACACGGGCCTACAACATTTCCGCCTCCATCGGAAATGCAGCCGCCGCAGCCAGGATTCGAACCCGCGACCTGCGGGTCAGCAGCCGAGTACCTTAGCCACTAGACCACCGCGGCGGGGCTATTGAAGTGAAAGATATTATGCATAAAAATATGTGATGTAGTTTGGAGGCTCGAAAGTTTGCTTCGTGGACCCCTCTCAATTTTGAATATTTAGTGTATCTCAGACCCGGCCATACATAGGGTGCAATCGCTAACAGGCAGCGTAAGAGTGCGTCAACAGGAGACCTTGGTAAAGGGGATGTGTACAAGCTCTGTCTGCTCATATGTAAGATGTACACACTGTCGTTAGTTGTTTTTCTTGTTTGAGTTGTGTAGAAATTACGAGTAATATAAAGCTTTCCTTATTCAATCAAGCCTAGGGCTAAGAAGAAAAATGAAATTATTCTGACAGTTCTTTGTTTTTCACAGTTTATTTAGTGATCTTACTCTTTTTAACGTTTGAATACGAGCAAATCATGCCTTTCATTCATCTAGTGGACACTTTTGTTGCTAAATTCTTTCTATAGTGGGTTTCTTGATATGATCGAATGAACTACTTCAAAGATATTAGCAAAGAATGGAAGAAAAAGAATATTGCAGTGCCGGGCAAAGCAAAAGCAATGGTTCAGTTGGTCGATATGAGAATCTTACTAAGGCTGCTTCAAGATTTTGCTCTGTTTGGCTAGATGTAAACATGGCTGCTGCCTTACGCTTCACTAAATCTTCTGAATCTAAGCTTGGCTACTGTTAGATTTCGCTGAGTTTTGCCAGGTCTATACTTGAGTGCTGTTAGATTTTGCTATGCTTTGTTAAGCCTGCACTTGGCTATTTCTTTCCCTCGTTACGTCTCTCGGAGCGACCAGCGTTGCTGTTGCTCAGAGTTTGCGTGGCAGTAAAAACATTTTCACTTTTTATTTACATGACATCCACACAGTTTCACGTGATTCATTCTTTCTTGAGGAATACCAACCTGCCAATTCGCTACGCCGGTCACTTCATCAGCGCTCTATAGGCGCACCATTGGAAACTCCTGGGGTGGATTGCCATCACCAGTAATGTCAACGACAGTTCAATATTGTGAAATTACATGAGGTTTATCGTAAAAAAAACTCAATAAAGTCTTTGAAAAACTTGTAAAATTTCAACTAGTTCTTGTTGCTTCGTTTCCTATTCAGCCAGCTTGAACCATAGCAACTTTTATTTTATTTCTTCGCCAGTGCCAGGTAGCAAATCGACAAATATTTTTGTTAACATCCCTGCCTGCAACTGAACCTCTATCTTTGTCTTTCACGCCACGAAGCTACACGGGTGGCAGGACACTCGGTGACGGCTGCTTCTTGTCGCGGTGGTGGCTTGGCTATCTTCTTCACAGATGGCACGAAGCTGTTGCGGTAGCTGTGAAAACGGCGAAACAGGGGGTTTTGTTGACGCACGTCTCATTGGCAGATTTACCAGCCTGTTGAAAAAAGCGGAGGCAAAATGCAGGCATCTGACGTTCTCTTGATATTTTTTAAAGACATGCTAAACGAATCTGGCAATTTTCTGATGGCAGTACGCCCAACAGTTCTCAAGAATCGGCTGTTTTTCCTCAAGACGCTCATTCTGGCTGTATTGTGATTAAGCACGCTTGAGGGAGAGCAGCCAGTGTGGAAAGGTTTGCATGCTTCTCACACCACCGAAAAACCATTCCACCTCCTATCGGTCATTCACCAATACTCTACAAGCGATCTAATCAAACATTGAATCAATCAAATAAACATAAAACCATTAGTGTGTGTGTAGCCCCATTTGTGGGCTTGTCGGTTTTCATTAGCGTATATTTGGTCAAACTAAAACTATACCGAGTAACGTGACAAAAAAAGGTTCAAGAAAAAATATTTTTATAGTGAAGTCAAAGCGTATCGTATTTGCAGCTTCAAATTAGACATCAATTTTATTTTGAATCACAACTGGTATCAATAACTCGACATGGCCACATCCTGTGGCGATGCGCCTGGTCTCCAAAAATAATGATCCGCATGTTGGAATAAAAAATTTGTTGATAAGACACAACTCCTGACAGTGAAAGCTATAGTATGAGCTACTCAGCCCTAATTGTTCGTTTTCAGTCTGCTAGTACTCTACGTAAGGCATTTGCATTAAAAAAAAGCATTGCGATTTGAACAAATCTACATAGCAAAGCAGAAGCATTTAGCAAAACATACGTGTTTTATGCAATGCAATAAATTGGTGCGTGATAGTGTGCTTCCTGTGGGCCATAAAACATTTATTTCTAATTTTGGGTCGAAGGTCCTTCCGCAAAAAAGGCAACAGCGTCACTTATGATCCTTGTCTTAGATCCGAAAAAAATAATTGCTAGCTCTGTGTGCGCTGCATGCTCTAACGAGGCCCCTTAAATTGCGATGAGCCCCGCCGCGGTGGTCTAGTGGCTTAAGTACTGGGCTGCTGATCCGCAGATTGAGGGTTCAAATCCCGGCTGCGGATGCTGCATTTTTGATGGAGGGGAAATATAGTACCGTGTGCTTACATTTGGGTGCATGTTAAAGAACCCCAAGAGGTCGAAATTTCCGCAGTCCTCCACTTCGGCATCTGGCCCCGCCACGGTGGTCTAGTGGCTAAGGTACTCGGCTGCTGACCCGCAGGTCGCGGGATCAAATCGCGGCTGTGGTGGCTGCATTTCCGATGGAGGCTGAAATGTTGTAGGCCCGTGCACTCAGATTTGGGTGCACGTTAAAGAACCCCAGGTGGTCAAAATTTCCGGAGCCCTCCACTACGGCGTTTCTCATAATCATATGGTGGTTTTGGGACGTTAAACCCCACAAATAAATCAACTTCGGCATCTATCCTATGATGATTTTAGGACGTTAAACCACACATATCAATCGATAAATTGCGACGAGTCCAAACTATTTCATCTGGATGTTCACGTCCAAATATAAAATATGAGTATGAGAGACGCCGTAGTGAAGGGCTCCGGAAATTTCGACCATCTGGCGTTCTTTAACGTGCACTGATATTGCACAGTACACGGGCCTCTACCATTTCGACTCCATCGAAATGCAACCGGTGCAGCCAGCGGGGATCGAACCCGTGACCTTCGGTCCAGCAGCCAAGAAGCATGGTCACTGCTCCACTTCGGTGAACGCGGGAGAAAATAATCGTTGCCAAGGTGAGTTGTTCCACTTTTGCAGGTAATGATTGCTAAAGACCAGATTCCTTGCGTTCCTATCGTGCCACTTTGATATATGAGCATTAAATAGAGATTAAGAAGGGCTTTTACATTGTATTTATAGCACCTAATATTGCCCATTCTTAATGTTTGTGCCTAAATTTCTATGAGGGCTGATAGTTGGTTGTTTTCAAAAGTGATTCCTTTGTGACCGCTAATTATTTTAAAATTTTGCTATTGGGTACAGTTAGCGGCCATTATTTTTGTTACCGGGCAAATTTTGGCTTTCGGAAATCCATCGGCGGCGACCTACAGTATATTTCGAAAGTTCCTTACAGCACTGTCAAGGCTACAAGGCCCTTCTAAGCAAATAGGAAGGCCAATTAGCCTTTACTAATGCACTGATCAGTGTCGCGTCGTCGGCTCCGCATCTATACGACGTCTGCTCGCGTGTGTATAGGCAAGAGTGAGGTGCTTCAATGCAGCCGAAGGTTTACGGAGAAGGAACTCAAAACCACAGAGTGTCATCAGGGAAAACTATCCACGTAGGAACATAAAAAGTCAGATGTCTACGTGGTTCTTCTTTTATTTGTCATTTAGTTCTTAAACGATGCTTTGCAGGTCGCATGAGAAATTTTAGACACTAAAATTTGCTACGTGACCAATAGAGACCTTTGTACCAATACAATCTTCCGATTGGTTCATCACAAGCAGCGAAAGCATGATGCGAGGAGGTGAGCTTGAAACCTTTGCAGTTCGCCCTGCGTAGATTTCGCAAGCTCCTTCTTGTGCTTTTAGGTGCCGGAGAAACATGGAGCTGCAAGATGAAACGACGCAGACGCATAAACACGTCCTTCTTGGTTGATGTAATCATTTTTTTTGTTTTGGTAATAAGGAAGAGATTAGTCAAGCATCAGTTGTTTTAAGCAAATGCGAAATGTCCTTTTTCAACGATCACTTAAAGTTATTGCAACTTGAACGCCACTACTACACGCGATACGCTATCATGTTCTATATTAACCTAATTGTCGGCAAAATGAACTATACAGTTTTGAGTGCAGTGGTTATTTCCATCTCGTTCCTTTTGTGACATGTCCCCGTGCGCTGCTTCACACTGAGCTTCTATTCAATCAATAGGTTGTACAAATTACACACGTCGCCTCGCGTAATTGTCGCAGCAGTGTGATGTACTACTTTGACGTACGCAGGGCCAAGGTCGTACGCAAAAACTTTCCGGGGGGGGGGGGGGCTCCTTGATCTAAAGTGGGAGTGTGACAGGCAATTGTTATTTCGCGCTATGCATGCATGGTACAAACATTGGGGGAGACGGGGGGTTTCAGAAGCCTGTGCTTTGACTATGATTCCTTGGCTATGGCTAGACTCTACTATGATCCTGCGCAAGACCATTCCTTGTTTTACGTCATCTCATCTATGTTGGGATGCGTGTCCATGAGTCTATAACATTTCGCGTCTGTCCGGGGCACGTAGCGTTGGAAATCTTGGCAGACTATCTAAAGATCGTGAGCACGCAGGCATTCATTTTTCTTGCCAGCTTGAAATGCTGAAACCAGGTAACAGGCCTCTTAACGTTTTCATCGACCTTCTGCGACTAGACCAAGTTTGAAGGAGGCTGACAGAACGTTCTGGTCTATAAGTGGTCTCGTTATTCGCTCGTCGCGTGATGTCCTTGTCACCTATGCCAAAAAAAGAGACATTAAATTATGTTTATTCGATGGTGGTCATTTAGGTCACCATGCTGCACAACAAATGGAGACACTGTGTTCTGCAGGCCCTGCAGGAAAAAAAATTCATGGCTATGCTAAACTAACGGCTTCTTTGTACCATCATTAGGTGAAACATTTATTTTTGCTTTCCTGTCGCATACGCGGGTCCAGCACGTATTTGTTCGAAAATTTATTTTTTTTATGAAAAGGTATAGTACCTTTAGTTACAATTTTCGAGGCCTAAGATTGTGTTTCACCTGCCTACCTTTGGCGCCTAAAACCTATTTTTAGTGCCTATAAATTCGGCCTCTATTGATTACGATGCCACATCCACGATGTTCCAATGAGACAGGTAGTCTTGATTACATTTACCTACACACTGTTGTTTGGGCATTTGTTTTTTATTTATATTTGTCAAAGGTAATCAATCCTCTGCTCCAATCCAAATGTACTATTCTTAATACATTTCGCTCCTAACGACATGCGGGCAGTGTGACTGGCCATCAAAACTGTGATCTTGAGTTTGGTCCTGCAAAGCTGCAGTCGCTAAGCCATAGTTACAAGTTTTGTGGAGTTTTGCGACAACTATAAATTGTGCAAAGTATTTTGTGAGCGCTGTAAATAGCGACGTATATTAAAAAAAGTTTGATAGAACGTTCAGTCAATTTTTCTCTCTTTGTACTTTTTCTCTTTCTTGTATTCATACCATCTCTCCCATTTCTTCGCTTTCTCGCTCTCTTTTTCTCTCTTTGTTTGATTCTTTCTATTTATTTTTTCTGTCTCTGCTTTTTTGTGTATGTATTTCTCTCGTTCTCATTTTTATGTGATACTTTACTTCCTTCCTTCTTTTCCAGAAAAATTGTTTACAGCTGAAAGAAATATCTTTTGGCACATTATATAACGGCCCCTACGAGCAAGACGAGACAGGAAAAAGAGGCCTTGGTGTGAAAGTTTAAGTTGACCGTTAGACTAAAAACGTGTCCTTGTGCATGCGAAGGGTACGAAGTCTGGAGCTGTCGTACGGAGTTATTTGCACAGTGCTACATAAAAAAAACAACACCACAGCATGCTACAAGACTTGACCACAACTCTGCTCTTTTTCTCAGTGCCGTAAGTTCACATTTCGTCTACGTCAAGGATGACGAAAATGACGAAAGGTCAAGAAGAAAGTGTGCTTCAGGTCGGACCCGAAATTTTAACGCCATCTCCAATTGTTTTCTTCTAAAATTGTTCTCGAAGCTTCAATAACTGTTATCCAGCTCTCCTGACGAAAAATGCCGACTCGTGCTATGCTTTCGAAATAAAAAAAAAGGTGGGGGAGAGATGATACAAAAAGAGCGTGATATAGAGTTTGTCCACTGCCTGACGTCACATGGAGCAATCCACGAGTGTTCGTGACACAAACAGGTCGACAAAATTGTTCGCGCTCGTGCTTTCAAACTAACATGATTGACAGGTACCTATTTCGAGCCCCACATGTGTCACCGACAGCGCTTTCCTTTCGTTTTTGGCATCAGCACCCAGAGAATCTATACCCTCCAGCGTCTGAAAAAATCACGACCAAGAAGTGTTTGGGATGCTCTTTGAAAGCAGCTGCACATGACAATTCAACAAATCAGTTCTCTATGCTGTCAGTTAGTGTATGTGTTTTATTCCGCGAATACAGCGGAGCAATATTTTGTGAAGGTTCGGCTGCCAAAATGGAGCGACAACATTGGACTTGGACTCGTTTTCTAAGCAGATAAGGAATAGCGCGTCGCAAATGGGGACTGACGGTTGACCTTCTAAAAGTATTGGCTGGTCTGCTTACAGAGTTACGTTTACTTTTGCTGGTCCTCGTCTTCAGAGCTCACGTGATACTCTAACTGCTGCAATAGACATGGAGCAAATTTACTAGTCCATTTCCAAATTTTCGAATGCGAGTCACTTTCGAATAATATTGTTATTGTCAAGTACAACTTCAAACTATGTCTTCCGCTACTTTATCAGCTATCCTTATTTTCAGATGCAAATTATGTAGTTTTTATGCGTGAAAAACAACATTAGCCGCTTTTTGCTTTTACGATTTTTATCTGCATGTCGTGAATAGAATTTCTCTATGGAAAAAACAAAGTTGCGCTCAATATACATGTGTCTTATTTTCACATAGAAAAGGGATTCATGAGTAATACAATGTTTATGGCCCTAAATACCTGGAACAATGATTTAAAGGCGCACCGATAAGAAAAGTTTCTATTCTCGTCTTCCTGCGCAAAATGTAAAGTCAAGCACTGAGGAGCCTCATATAGTGCACTATGCAAAATTAATGGTAAAAAGTTTAGAAAAGGCAGTTTCGGTTCCTACTGCCCTCTGACGTCACAGTACGGTATGAGCTTCTCGTCACGTGCCAACGCAATATATTGTGGCATTTTCGCTACGATTTCACACTGTTGGTTCGTAAGTGACACAAAATTGGCCATTTTGAAAGTTTTCGCACCTGAGGTCATCAATAGCCAGACTGCTGCGTGAAGTCACCAGAATCAGAATTAGTACTCCGGCTTAACGTGAAGCTAGTATGAAGCTCTGTGTGTGCTTCGTAGAAAAATTGCTTATTGCTTGTTTATAACAAAATATTGCATATTCTTGCCAACTGCTGAGTTTCAAACTTGCTCAAAGTAGTCTCTGCATAGAGTAGATATTTATGGAAGAGTAAGCTCACTTCCAAAAAAAATGGTCTCGATTCCCTTTCAATGTAGTAACTACCAGTAAACAAATGCAGAACGCCGCGAGCTATTTGAACAGCATTTCATAAAAGTATAAGATGTTTTTTGGCAGTCATGCACCATATGTGGATCTAGAGAGACTTCAGTTTCTCGTTTCCACGATCTGGGAGCATCGTTACTGTATCGTAGGAGAAGTGATGCGTAGTAACCAAATGATCGTACATATATAGAATTTTTCATATATGCGATAATAATCCGAGCTCTACGATAAAATACAGGGGCTTGAAATATGAATATTCAAATGCGAGAATTCGATTATATTGCTCTTTATAGCTGGTATTTTTCACGGTCGCAGGTGAATGCAGCCAGCATTACGCACCCTAGAATTTCTCTTCAATTTTGTATGCATAAGATTTCAAAATGAGTGCTGTAACAGCGCTGCTGCAGCAACAATACCGTTTTCAAAAGAGCGTGCTTGCTGTCGCTGAGAGGCTAGTGCGCGTTCTTTCCGGCCTCAGTGTTATCCCAAATCTGCCAAATCGTAATCATTATGGTGCCTCTATGTCACCGTTTTTTGTCGGGAGCAGTTTTTGCTGCCAAAACTACATCACCCGCGTCTCCAGAAAGTGGACGGACGAAGTTACCTCGGGCTGTCCAGTGAAATGCGAACGCCTAATCCGACAACAATAAGATTTTAAAGTAAAAAAAAACGGTGAGGCAAGATAAAAATAAGAACAAGCGCTAGCGCAGCAAGCCTCAAAAAGCACGAAAGTGAGATTTGGATCAATGGTCATATACATTTAAAGCTTATTGTAACCTATATCACGAATGACAGCAATAATTTTTGATAAATATCAACTCGACTAGACAGGTCTGCAGGCTTCTAATAAAGTCTGCAGCATCTCCTGGAGTAAGAAATGATCAGCAGCCTTCACTCACCCTGTCATAAAAAAGTATAAATTATTTCTGCAACTACTATAGGCGTAAGTAGGTGTTCTATTCTAAAACTATGCTTTCAAATACAGAGCTTGACAGGTGATCTAATCACGTCTTCATTGTGCAGTCTGTAAACCACGCATTCTAATGACTATATCCTTAATTCTTAGTGAGAAAATAAGGGTGGGGAATGGAAGGCCATGTTTGGTTGCTAAGCAGTGTTGATTTTATATGCTATTAAGGCAGCGGACGTAATGAAAATTCTTAAAGTTTTATGGCCCAATACCATGACAACTATGAGAGACGGCATAATGCAGGGTTCAGGAAATTTCGGCCACCTGGGGCTTTCAATGTGCACCTACATCTAAATACACGGGCCTCGAACAATATCGCTTCCATCGAAAATGTGGCCGTCATGACCGGGATTCGATCCCGCGACCTCCTGATAAGCATTCTAGCAACATAATCATTCGACAGCCGTGGCGAGTAGTAATCAGGCAGAGAGCTAGGCCGAAAAAAGCTCAAGTGGGATATTCAACTCTCTCAGTTTCAGTTTCAGTTTATTACTTTGAAAAGCTTAAGTTTATTGCTTTCAGTGTGGCATTTCTGGTCCAAGCGAAAATTGATTAAGGTGGTCGTAACTCGACCCGCAAGTTTTTTTGAACAGGTTTAACGTTAGTACATCTTCTACAACCTTCAATACGTGCTTGAAGGTTTGTTCCACATCCACGGCAAGCTTTTCCTTTTGCCTACTTTATTACATTTCTATCTATCTCATATTTACTCTACTACGCCTGAAAACTACTCAAATTTTCAGCCACGCTCTCCTTCGCTTGATCGTCTGTTGGCTTTATAAGGTTTTATATAAGTACGAAATGAGCTCCTTGATCATAGATTCAAGTATTGACGCAATGTATTACATAAATATTTTACATTTAAGACCAGGTTCATTGAGGGAAGCAATAGAAATAAAGAGACCAAACTATTTGCAACAAATATTAAATACTCATATGCAAGGCGCAGATCAGCGTTGTTGCGAAGAGAAGCTTTACGATGCTGTTAAATAAATAAATAAATAAAGTGCCACGAAGTTGAAGCAATGTATGTGATAGAAACAAATGAGAGTGTTCTATGAAGTAAGGTTACTCGCAGCTCTTATGAACCCTATCTTGCCTAACTCTACAATATGCTGTTGTAAAAGGATACGGCTGCTCCAGAAAACGAAATGATTGTCGCCCTTTCCTGTCGCCTGACCGATATACTAAGCGGTGAGAGCACAGCAACGTACAAGTGTGTGCGAGCAGACTACTGATAATTGTAGGGATAGCGTGCTGCCAGTGGTTGCGACCGCACCTTTATCCTGAGAATTTGCAGTCGCGGCATATGTCTTGTTGCTACCCGAGAAACTCAGCCCTCCCTCTCCCCAACCTCCTCTTATTCTCCTTCACCCTACAACTGACGGACAGTTGTAGGGATGTTTCGCCTTTGCTTGAGTAGCCATCGATGGCAAGCCTCGAACGTGGTGCAACTTTATGGGATGTGCCCTTCGGGCTTTGTAGAAGGCTGGCTCGTTTCCTCTCTGCTTCAGCTGCGCTCATCGGTGAAAGCTACACATGTTTACTCCGCGTGGAACACATGAGCCTCGGGTAGATGTAATACTTTTCGTCTTTATACGGACATCACAATGACGGCACAAAAGAACCGCCTAAGGTGCCCCCATGTTTTTCGTTGCCTAAAACAAAAAATCAACAACAATGCCTCAACTTTGGTTTCAGGGTATAAAGCGTGAAGTTATGCTTACGAACTACAAAGGCCACCGTTTCTTTTGAAAAATGGCTAATGGAGACAGTGTTGTAGAATTACTGTTGGCAACTTCTAGTGTTTAGTTAGGATTTATTGTAGAATCTTTGTGCTACCCATCATAACATCATCATAAGGAACGATCTGCTCCATCATCACCACCGCATATCACAGCCTTCTGAATTTTTGTCCGTCCTCAACCACGGATTTCGCCTGGCATATAAGCTTTATATGCGCGCCTGGGATCTGAACCATATCATCGTCACGACACCCTCTGCACCCACAAACGATCTACTCGGTCGTATGGGGGACTGCTCACGTAGGAATATGCGAATTCACTCCGTCTGATGGCGTGTTCAAGATGAGCATTTCGAAGTAAGAAAAACAGGTCCCATAGGACACTTTCTGCTCAGGGACGAGAAAAACGAGAATTCACTCTCCTACAGAATCTATCTCACTTGCAAGCAAACGATGACCGATCATCGCATCTTCCAATTGAAATAAGCCGTTTGTGTCGGGAGAATCAATATCTTAAGTGCGTATGCGCCAGTGATACACTGAGGTAACAATACCGACTTCGGAAACAGTGCGGCAATTTTTGTTCTTGTTGGTTTGTGAAGTAAAATAGTGATGAGGCTTCACTCGGAGGCTTGTTAGTAATGTTCATGCGAGACAATCAAGCACGGGAGGAAGTAGATTGATCGGGCGGAACCAGCCGCGCGTGGAAAGGGCGGTGCTGGATCGAAAACATTTTTTCACGATGAAGCACGAGAGAGCCGGGTGACTGCTTCGATCGATCACTGTGGGGGGCATCAGAGGGATGCGACCCAGGAGCCTAGAACAAGCAAATATGGCCCAGGCAAGGCGTGCACTATTGCGAACTCAGCAACGAACATAGATAGGGTCGGAAGCCTCTTTAAAGTTGTTCTTGCCTCCTTCCCTCTCCTTTTCCACCTCTAGTATTTTTTCGCACAGAGCTGCTAACACGAAAGGAATCAAGGGGTGTAAATAGAGTCACGTAGCATGGATGGGTGAAAAAAAATATATGTATGTGTGCGCTTTCATCCACTTCAGAGGCCAGCTGATGAATGGGAGTCAATCACCGGTTGCGTGACTCTTAAGGAATTCTATGCAATCCCGGTCCTAAGCGATGAAGCCTTTTATGTATAGAGAATGATATCTTATATATAAACGACTATCTTGTTGGACAACGCGAGCTCCTCACTTTTGAACAGTCATGGCTCCGTCTTCAATTTGTTGCCAGACGTCTTATTGCCTAGTAACAACTTATTTCACTGGGGGTAGTTGTTTATATGTTTTTTTGTGCAGTAGGCACTGCAGAGAAGACAGAAAGAAAATCACCGATACGTCAATGCGAAAGAAGTGTGTTCACCCACCAACAATGTAAAACAATTAGTGAAGCCTCCGTTTATCGCGAACGTGAGACTTTGCACTTCGCCCTAAGAAGGCGTGGTATGTGCGCGCTTTGCTCTACAACCGCTTCAGCTCTAGCTGTTTCACACAAAATGAATCATAAGTAACTGCAAAGTGACGATGACATATTTCTGCACCAAATTACTTGTGCATCTGCCATGGTGCAAACAAAAATTAAAGCAGCTTCACGCGCGTAGTGCCAAGCCTGGAGGAAGTGTGGGACTGGGCAGCCATCGTTATTCCTGTTAAGTTTTTTATTGTGACAGCAATTATATAGGCACTTTTGGCTAGATTTTGTTGCCCTCGTCGGCGTCGACGTCGCCGTCGATGCCATTCACCGTATATGTATGCGTATCTATATATATGAAAACGCAAGAAAGAAAAAAATCTAGAAAAAGAAAACGGCTGATCCCGCGTACAGTGGGAATCGATAATATGCGAAGCACGAATGAGAAAGGTTGATATGCCACTTTAAAATCAGCACAAAAATACGATGTTGAGGTAAAGGATGCCGCACTTGACTTCCGTGTCATGATTATCATGTTTGGATGTGTCGTTTATCTTCGTCATCTATCACGTCTCGTGATGCCAAATTTAATATATGTGTAACTAGCGAAACGACCACGAGCATGCTATGAGTGTGGTATGTCGTCATGTTCTTACATGAAATGTGTCTCAGGATTATCATGTTTGCACCAGTCATATGCACTCGTCATCCATCGACGTCACGTAACACCAAAGTTTGTATATGTGGAGCTAGCAAAATGGCCGCGAGTGCATCATGAAAGGCCAATATACCTCAATATAACGTTGACGCACGTGCACACTGGACACAGCGACGCTACGTTAGCAGAACGACAGCAGTCTCACGCCAGGCGCGTCCGGCGTGACCAGCGTCCGTCAGCGGGAATCGTCAAAAACCGGCGCGAAATGCGACATGCTGCATTTCGTGCCGATGCGTTACTCAGACAACACTGCGTTTCCCTTTTTCCGCGATGGAGAGACTTCGGACGCGCTGAAACGCGCATGCGTGAAAGCAAAGCATCTCGGCGCGCCTGCGAGTATATGGCAGGACTGCTGCCTAGCGTGGCAACGCTGGCGTGACCTGGCGAGTTGAATGCCGGCGAGCACGCGCACCACGTCCCGTCGAAATGTATTGGCCCCTTGACTGTGGCATGTAGTCTTGTTCTCACATGACACGCATCTCATGATTATTAAGTTTGCACCAGTCACCTACCTTCGTCATCCATTGAAGTCACGTAATACCAAGTTCGACATGTGTAAAGCAAACAAAACGGCCGCGAGCGCATCATGAGTGTGGCATGTAGTCATGTTGTTACATGACACGCATGTCGTGATTATCACGTTTGTATGTACCATTTACCTATAACGTTCGTTCGCGTCACGTAATATCGAATTTGGTACACTTAATGCTAGTGAAACAGCCGCCAGCGCCTCATGAGCGAGGCATTTCGTAATGTTGTTACATGACACGCATCTCATGATATTTCACGTTAGGGTCAGTCGCTTGTGTTCACCATGCAATCAAGTCATACCATACCAGTTTTGCAACATACCATGTGAATGAAACCACAGTCAAAGCTGCAAGACCATGAACTGTAAATCATGACATTCATGACATACATGTCATGATTTTCCTGTTATGACTAGTCAAAAATGTTCATTATACAGTCTATTATGCTATATGAAGTTTGGTATCGCTACCATTATTGAAACGGCCAGGAGAGCTAAATGTCGTAGGCGGATAGATAGAAAGATAGATAGATAGATAGATAGATAGATAAATAGATAGATAGATAGATAGATAGATAAGTTTAAAGTCGCCGAAGTTTGCTAAGAAATGCTTCGCATTAAAAAAAATGCTGCTTTCGTGCACGATGGCCGGGCTTGTTCGGGCACGTCATGCGCACGTCACCTCTTGGTCGGATGCTGGAGGGGGTAGGAAAAAGGTTTTGGCTTGCGAAGGCAACGCGGAAGAGCGGCAACTGTTTCGAGCTCGCCTCCTCTCGTCCTCGTTTCGCGCCTCTTTTAAAAAACACTTTTTTCGGCTCGTAATGAACCGATTAAAAAATTTGGGGGCCAAATGTTCCTGATTGGACGCCCAACAACTTCCATGGTCTAACTAAAATTTGGTAAGGGGCCTGGTGAGTGACCCTTTAAAACCTCATAAAATATCGATTAGACCCGAATACTCGGACGAGCACGTAACCTTATTTCTGGAAGGCAATGTGGTTGTCTTAATAACACTAGACCTGTTCGACCCTATTTCAAACGTACGAATGCCTTCCGACACTCTTTTTTTCCCGTTATGCAATAGTAATGTGGAATAGTTTATTAGGTGTTGTTGTACAACTTGCAACATCACCCTATTTCGAAGATGCATTGGACCATTTTCTCTGTACAGTGTATGTGCAGGCGAATTTGTAGTTTTGCCTACGTTAATACAACCATCAAGGCGTTCGAAGAGCAAGAAAACTACTGGCGTTAAACACAACATCAAGTTACTCAAAGCACAAGAGAAAAATGACTCGTCTTTGTTGGGAGCATGTGCTTCGCTCCTTATGCTACACATAGCCACCCTATGAATGGTTTTGCCTATGTTACACCAAGCAACGGCAACAACATACGACAGCCTGCTTCACCAAAGTACTCCGCACGTAATATGATACTTCGAAATTACGCCCAATCGAGAGGGTACTCAAAAAAAATTGCTGTTGCCGAAGGCATGAAAGACCGCTAAGCTAGGCACAGAAGAGGAAAGTGAAAATTTCGTGGGAAGCATTGCTGAATATGTATAGAGATGAAACCTCCTCACAAGAAACAAGGAAGAGAACGAAACGCAGCGATCCGCCAAAAAGGCAACTTTACAAATACGTGACGTACAATCAATGAAATGAAGACTTATCAGCGCACAAACTGCTGTATTATACAAGGGTAGTTATTCCTGGCTTAAGAACACGCTTTTACGTTTCCGATGCAAAATGCCTTTCTTAGCCCACGTGTTATTTGGTCACTCCTTTTATAGTAGTGCTAAATACTAGTTGTGCTAAAATCTTACTTGACGTCATACACGAGAATATTTTCACATGATACATATGTCATGAACAGACAGACAGACAGACAGACAGATAGATAGATAGATAGATAGATAGATAGATAGATAGATAGATAGATAGATAAATAGATAGATAGATAGATAGATAGATAGGTAGATAGATAGATACGCTCAATGTCACCAAAATTTGCTAAGAAATGCTTCAAAACTTCAGGCGTTCAAAAGTAGTACCGGTTCGCCGATACGTTGTGCTTCTTAACATGATCACCTTGGTTCTATCGTGTAAAAAACATGTTACCTGAAGCAATAGGCATGTGAGTTTCACTCTTACATCTCTTTGCTATGTCAATGCAAAACTGATTTTTTTTTCAGAGACATTGTGGTGTCCTTAGTAAGGTGTTTCGTTTTTTAGCAGTTGCAGGTAAAATTTTAGCGGATAGTATTTAATACGTTAACGCCAGTCTGGTTAACACTGCACACAGTGCACAAGGATGCAGAACATCAGGGCAGCCCAGACAGAGCCCCACAACTAGATCGTCATCTGTATTCCTTATGTGTCATTCTGGCACCCGTGCCAGAGGTATCTTTCTATAACCGTGACATTACCCCGGGCAACAAAGAGTCATCCCGGTGCCTGCTGTTGTTAGACGGGCGTTTCACTGCGACAGAGCTTCACGCAAGAAACATGCGCAATGTCATTTCTGGTTGTAACAGTCGAGTTCCTACAACGGGAAATTGCATAGATGATGGGTGTCACCTGGCGCAGAACTCGGTAAGGCCCAACACATCCTGATAAGATGTTCTCGCAGAGGCTGACAAGACGGGATGGGAGCCACAGTAGCACAATAGAGCCCGGAGGAAAATCGACATTCCTATGTTGGCTGTCGTAGAGCGACTTTTGTGCTCTATGGGGCGATCAAAACCGGGCATGGGCGGTGAGAGCACGGGAGATGGCAATGATATTTGGGGTTTAACCTCCCGAAACCACCATAGGATTATGACACGCTGTAGTGGAGGTCTCCGAAAATTTTGACCACCTAAGGTTCTTTAACGTGCACCCAAATCTGAGCACACGGGCCTACAACATTTCCGCCTCCATCGGAAATACAGCCGCCGCTGCTGGAATTCGAGCCTGCGACCTGCGGGTCAGCAGCCGAGTAGCTTAGCCACTATACCACCGCGGCGGGGCCACGGGAGACGGCATCTCGCGCGTGTAAAGTGGAGGGCGATGAGTTATGGGCATGCAAGGTTGTCCCGTGACAATATGTTTTCAACATTCTGCAGCGATATGGATTCATATCATGCAAGAAAGCTCTGTAACAAATTGTATGCGTGGTCTGAGAAGGTTCATCCGGGCAGCCATGGCTCATGTCATCATCAACCTGCCTACGCCCAGTGCAGGATGCCTCTCTCATGTTCCACCAGTCAACTCTGCCCTGTGCTAGCTGCTGCCACTTTTTAATTGCAAACTTCCTACTTTTATACGCCCGCCTAACTTACTCTCTCCCCTTCAGCTGCTTGCGTTCTCTGTGAATCCAGTCTGTATTCCCTAATGACCAGCGGCTATCTTGCCTTCGTGTTATGTTCCCTGCCCAAAAACATTCTTTTTTAATTTCGACTATGATATCTCTAACCACGGTTTCTTCCCTGATCTATTCTGCCCTTTTCTTGTCTTTCACTGTTACACCTATAATTTTCCTTTCCGTTGCTGGCTGCGTCGTCTTCAACGTAAGCTGAACCCACTATGTAAACCTCAAGGTTTCTGCTCTGTTCGTAAGCTGCTTCGCTGGTAAGTACCGGTAATATGCGGCTGTTATATACCTTAATCTTGAGGGATGGTAGTATTCTACTATTCATCATTTGTGAATGCCTGCCGAATGTGCTCCACCCCAGTTTTATTCTTTTTGTTACCGAAATTTTGTGGTTCGGCTCCGTGGTTACTACCTGCCCTAAGTAGACGTACTCTCTTACAGCTTCTACGGAACTGCTACCCATCTCGAAGCGCTGTTCTTTTCCGAAGTTGTTGCACATTACTTTTTTTCTGCAGATTAAATTTGAAGTATACCTTCATTCTCGTCTTGTCTAATTCAGTAATCATCAAAAGCGATTCGGCCCCTTAGCCACTTGGAATTATAATACCACCTGTGAAATGAATTTTACAAAGGTACTCTCCAATGACTCATATGCCTAACTCTTCCTAGTTTAGGCTTCTGAAAACCTCCTGTAAGCACACAATAAATGGCATTGGGGAGATCGTATTCCCTTGTCTTACACCCTTCTTTATTTGTATTCTGTGGCTTTCTTTATTGAGCACTATGGTGGCAGTTGACCTGCTGTAGATTTCTTCTTGATGCTCTGGAGACCATGATACTTACGAGCTGGATGGTTATTTTGTGTGTGCGATTTTCGAAATGCGTGCCGCTGTTCTGGATTGTGTATCTTGTTGTGGCCTAGCAACGATTGTTGTATTTGTATTGCATTTGGGAATATGGATACTGGTATTGTTGGCTACCTATTATGTCTCAGAGTGGTCTTGTTCATGTTATTATGTACACTTTAGTGATTTGCCTGCGTTGGTGCACGTTTTGACACTATCGCGATTATAGATTTTATTGTCGTTCGGCACGAAGATCTCATACCAAAAAATGCTTGTAGTAGTACTGTACAACACCCTGTGTTTTGGAGTGTTAGTTTCTTTTTGTGTAACAGTGAGCCTGTATTACTGCATACATTTTCTTTTTAGACCCAGGACTAGCCATTGGCTACGGATCCAAGCAGTCTGATGATCTTTTGTATTGTAGAATTCAACAAATCAAAAATACACAAACATACACATCATTATGAGACCCCGCTGTGTTATTTAAGTTGCGCCAAAATAAAAGCATACCAGGTACTAGTTTGAGGTTGGCAGTCCACATCTTAGGGTATATGTGCTCGGAAGTTCTGGTATGCTTCCATACAACCTGCGCATAGTGTAATGGAGTGCTAAAACAAAACTTTCGCTACAGCGTCAGTAAACCAGGCCGTCACTGGAGGCCTAGTGACGGCATCATACACATTCTGGAATCCACCGACCCCCATTTAATAACCACCGAAAGTGGTTATGAAATGGGGGTCCTTGGATGTCAGTGCGTATAAGATGCCAGTATTAGGGCTGTGCGATAGCCTTTCGCGATTTTTATCCCCGTCAAAGTGCGGCTGCCGTCAACGCTAATTGAATACGTGTCTCTAAGCATAGCAGTAAGACATTACACCCATTACAAGATCACTGTTGCTATCACAGTCACTAAATACGAATAGAGCCGGAACAGGAGGAGGCGAATGAAAGTAAACAAAAGAAACGCAAAGAGGTCAACTAAACGCGAGTCTGGTTTGCGGTCATACACCGGAAGAAGAATTGACAGTATAAAATAAAGCGTATTGCCATTAAACGATATGTTTAGCTTATACAGGCGACAGCCGCATAGGGTCCGAAGCCTGATTGTGCGCAAGGTTATGCGCATGCCCACTCTGCTTCTAATTCATACGACCAATGCTTCCTTATATCCTAGAGATTCACTGCGAACGAATAATCTGTTTCATTGAGGCTAGGGAGATATGGATGAAAAGTAAAATGCAGGGAGGTCAACCTCGTTAAAGAAACCGGTTTGCTAACCATCGCAGGAGTAAGAATTTTCGCGGTTGTAAAGAGGACAAAGAGAGATAGGGATGTAAGGGGAAGCGGTGTCGTTTGTCCGGGCTCCACTGAGTATAGCGACTGGCGGGTACTTGTCTGAGGTTGGCAGCCAGTATCTTACGGTATATATGCTCGGAAGTTGTGGCATGCTCCCATAAAACCTGCTGATATCATAATCAAGAGCTGAAAAAAATTTAGCTACTGCGTCAGTAGGTCAGGCAGTCACTGGAAGTCTAGTCAAGTGGTTATGATATGGAGGTTGGTGGATGCCAGGAGAATATGATGCCAGTTTTAGGGGTGTGATGCCCGTTCGCGAATAAAACATTTTCGGTTGCGTACTACTGTGTCTCGTGACAGCGATGCCTTATGATCTTTTGTTTAATGATTTACCGTATAATGTTAAAGCTATGCGGCAAATTTAAGTTACGTTTTTTTTTTTCACAACGACACAGCTGTGAAGCTTTTGTCATAGTTTTTCTGTGACGTAAGCACGAGTGAACACTAACTATAGGCTAGCATATTTGTAGAACAAGCGCACCTACAGAAAAGCTCTATGTGGCTGCAGACCGCATAAATTAGTGACTAACTTTTCAGATCAAATAGAAGGGGCAATTCAGTTATGGTATGCTTAGCCATTTAACCATTTATTGCCTGATTTACGAAATCACCGAAGAAATTTGTTTTAACTTCGCACCTTGAAATATCAAATTATCATTCATTCTGCAGTCAAATTACACAAATTTTCACTTTTTTTGCATAGGTGTAGGTATGTTGTGAACTTGAGATATGCCACAGAATGGAAGACCTTGCAACAAAAAGAAAACCTCTACTTCAGAACTACGTAGCACGTCATGCCCCACTTCTTCAGTTTAGACACATCACATAAAGTAATTAGAAAACATTAAACTTACGTCATTCAGGCGAGAAGAAACAAACACGTGAGAGCTGTTGCGCATGCTTCGCGCTCTCCGCCATCAGCTACACTTGCTTCCGGCACAGAATACCTCGCACGAAACGATGCCAGATTTTTCGTATTGAAAGCCACGTTGGCTGTCAGTACTTTACAGCCGGCATTAAAGCCAGCGCGCATTTCGTGACTCGCTTACTTATAATATTTTGGTATGTCGCTAATTGGCGAAACACCAGAATAAAGAGATAAAGAGAAACCTATTTCGTGGGTTGTGTTGGGACCTCTCCCCTCCCTTTTACACACTGCAAGGACCACTTATCACTTCAACATGTCTCAAGTGGTCCCCGAAACACCATGCCTGAGAAGAGCTTTTTTGTCAGTGACAGAATCATATAAGTAATCTAGGGCTTTATATATATTTATTTATTCATTTATTTATTTATTTATTTGTAAATACTGCCAATCCCAAAGGGATCATAGCAGGAGGGCATATACAATAGTTGAATACAACATAACACAAATTATGATACAATGGAAACACCAACTAATTATAAAAAAGTGCAACACAAGAGCGATTAGTGGCACAATAATATAAAGAAAACAAGCTCGCATAATAAAACCGTAGGCAAGGGAAGAAAAACAGGAGAAAAAGAGAAAAAGAAAAAGCATTGTGGGACTATGGTATAAGCACTTTCACACAGTGGTGCTTTACAGCGAGGCGACAAATGCATACTGTGGGGTTTCTGGTATTTGAAAAGAAAAAAGTAAGAGAGACAATGCATGAAGAACTGTGACCGGTGTAGTTTCATACATCAATAGGAGGGGAAAACGACAACAATAAAAAACAAAAAAAAACTGTCTGACAGGGTTCAAGGTACGCTTTCAAGTGCAGTTAAGAACTGTGTTAGTGATGTGCTTTCTATGATATGTAAGGGAAGGTTATTCCGTTCTCTTATGGTCAATGGAAAAAATGAATTTTTGAAACAGTCGGTATGGAAGGTGTATTCAGTGAGCATCTGCGTATGGTTATGTCTGGTAGGGCGTGTTTGTAAGCTTGTTATGAAGTTTGTGGCATCAATATTTACTTTGTTTTGAACTATTAAGTACATAAATTTTAGTCTAGCTATTATGGCTTGGCGCTGAAGAGTATCTATACCAGCAGTTTCCATTAACACAGTAAGTGATTCGTGTGGCCCATACTTGTTAAAAATGAACCGTATTGCCTTTCTTTGCACACCTTCAAGTTTAGCGATGTCTTGTTTAGTAAAAGGAAAACATACTATGTTTCCGTACTCTAGTATCGGTCGGACAAATGTGTTATAAGCCAACAGTTTGGTATCAATGGGGGCTAAATGGAGGCGGCGTCTGATGAAAAAGAGTCGTTTGAGCGCGGTCACTGTTATGTGGCTTATGTGACTACTCCATCTAAGGTCCTCAGTTATTGTTAATCCCAAGTATTTATATTCAGTAACGGCGCTTAATTCCATGTCATAAGTTTTATACGAGAATAATGATTTATTCCTTTTTCTCGACATTATGAGTAGGGTCGATTTTTTTGCATTTATTGTCATTTGCCAATCGGAGCACCATTTCTTTACTGTTTGTAAAGCGTGGTCAAGGGCTACATGATCTTCATGCATGTTGATTATATTATAGATAATGCAGTCATCTGCGAACAGTCTGATGTTGACATGTATAATAGCGGATAGGTCGTGGATAATATTAAATAAAGAACCGGAGCCAAAACACAACCCTATGGTACACCGGATATCACTTAGGCAGTATCAGACGACTGGCCGTCGATTTCAACAAACTGTAAATGATCTCTTAAATAATCAGTTATCAAATTGATTATGGGGCCGTTACCTAGCGTTAACTGAAGCTTATAAATTAGTTTCTGATGAGTCACTCGGTCGAAGGCCTTTGAAAAATCTAGTAGTATAAGGTCAATTTGTTTTCTGGAATCGATGCCCAGGTCGTGAACAAGTTCCAAAAGTTGTGTCACCGTAGACAATCCACGGCGAAAGCCATGTGGGCGTTAGAATAGACTCAGCGTCAAGGAACGATGTTATGTGTTTGAGAATAACGTGTTCAAGTATTTTAGATGTTGCGCATGTTATTAAGATAGGCCTGAAATTAGCTGGGTCTTGCCTGTTTCCGGATTTGTGTACAGGAGTGATTCGAGTGGTCTTCCATTCTTTTGGAAGCCTACCAGTTGTTAGCAATTTCTCAATGATTAATCATAAATACTTTGCGACCCATTGTGCGTACTTCTTCAGAATTGTGTTGGGAATATTATCAGGCCCAGAGCCTTTCTTGGCATCTAAATTAAGCAAAAGATTAAGGATGCCTGACTCAGTGATTGTAATAGGTTCTATATGTCTCTTAGCACATGCCTCCATATGAGGTGTACTGCTATCATCGCGTGTGAAGACTGATTGAAAATAATTATTAAGAGCGTTCGCAGTAGCCAGGCTTTCGCTGGGAGAAGCTGTTTTTTCATCGGATGACTTAGGGTTGAGGTAGTTCCAGAATTTTGTAGGTGATGTCTTTATGAAGTTATTCAGTTTGTGACTAAATAAATTTTCTCTTGCGGCCTTTAAAGTTACTTTTAGCCTAATGATGACAACGTCAAGGTTGTTTTTTGTTGACGTAGAGAACTTTTTCTTAAGTGATTTTCTTAGTCGCTTCACTTTTCGTTTTGCATGAATGACGTCACGCGTGATCCATTGGTTATGTTTCTTTATCTTTCTTGTTTTTAAGGGTACGAACTTTTGAATGCAATGTGAGACAATATCTTTGAACGTATGCCATAATATTTCAATATCAGTTGAAGCCTGGCAAGAAATTTCGGTGAATGATGATAGTTCATGTGAAAGGTGGTCAATAATGCTAGTATCGTCAGCATTGTGAAAGTCGGGAAAGGATTTAAGCACCGATTTGGAGCTTGTTGTTTACTGGTATACTACACATAACCATCTTGTGGTCCGATAATCCGTCTGTTATCTCTATTTTTATTTCTTCCAAGAGAAAGTGACTGCTCAAGAAAATAAGATCTACTATGTTCCCACCAAACCCATGATTGCGAGTAGGCGTATTAACTGCTTGGTGTAAGTTGAAGTCTAACATAATATATAAAATAACATCTGAATGGGCGGAATGATGCGCCATTGTTAACCAGTTGATATCAGGTAGATTGAAATCCCCGAGAAGGATTACTCGGCCCTGTCGAAGGTGATTATGCATGTATTTGAACAACAGAAGCATGGTGTCAGTGTCAGCAGCGGGACTTCGATAAACACAACCAATAATTATTGAATAGCAGCTGAGTAAAAGCTTGCAGAATATTGCCTCTACTCCTTCAACATGAGGTAGTGGCGTAAAATTTAATTTTTTTCTTATTAGTAAGCAACTCCACCTACACGTGTCTCTCTATCCTTGCCTAGAATCGCGTAATTTGGAGGCGTTATTTCCACATCTAGGATATCAAGGGATAGCCATGATTCAGTAATACCTACGAATTCTGATTCTAGCGAAATGAGCAGATCTTCCAGGCAGTCTTTTTTGTTTGAAATGCTACGCGCATTGATGTTTAAAAACGTTATTTCTGATTCGTATTTTGGCGGCACGAGCGCAATGTCCGTGCATCGTCTTGACTGTTTTTTGGCCGATCATCGGCATTATAGCTAGATACCGCAGGAGCGATGTCATCTTTTTCGCTGTCCCAAATAAACAGTTCTCCGTTTGTGCGCAGTTTGTGGTAGTTCATTATGACTTTATGTCCCGCATGTTTGAATTTCTTTGCACAGTTCCACAATTTCCTTCTTACATCACAAACTCGACTTGATAAGTCTTCGCTGATGGCAAAGCTAGAGCCTTTTCTTTTAAGCAGTTTTTAAGCACTCTGTTTTTGTCTCTGTGATCAAGCAGCTCGAGTGTAACTGGTGTAACCTTCTTTGTAGCTGGTTTGCCTAATCTATGAATTCTTTCTATAGCGACAGGTTCTGATTTTAGGATGTCACTTATTGTTTTCCCGTTAACAATGGTATCAAGCGAACTCGGGTCCTAATTTTTTTTTCTTCGGGAATACCACATATAATGAGGTTATTTCTTCTAGACCGATTTTCAAAATCGTCTATTTTCATCTCTAGTGCAGATACGAGATTTCTTAATGATGTGATTTCCCTCATGCACAAGGATATCTCATTTTCAAGAGCGGGTAGGCTTTCCAATTTCTTGTCAATGGATGCCAATGTTACCTGTTTCATTTCTTTAACATCGTTTGCTATCTGCTGGAGCTGTTTGGAAAATTGCGTCATATCAGGTCCAGGGTTAGTCTCTACGTCAAGAGCAAGAAGCAATAATTTCACAAGAAACGATCCCAAATCACAAAACATGGAACAAATCAGCCGTGGGCATATATGTTATATGTTCTCGTCTATATCGTCTTACAGAGCGCTTTCAGATTCCAGTACAACATGGACACACAGGACAGCTTCATACACATATTGTCTGAGGACGGCATATATTTCAATCATATAGTTCAAGATAGTCACGAAAGGCTTTTAGCTACGCGCACTGCGTCATGGTCAAACGTTCGCATTTACTGAGCCTGGAAATGACCTAAACAAAAATGAAAGCCTATTTCTCCGATGCACTTTTTGTACAGACGATCCCATGCATCTCGGAGCATGTTTATGGAAGCGGCCGGCAGCAACGCGCATTCGCAGCATTCACAAATGAATGCCACCCTTAATACGAGATGAGGCCACCTCACTAATAAGAGCCCATTATTTATCCATCACACCACGGGGTAGACAGGCATTTAGGCTGTGGCCTTCCACGCAATAACTAATGGTACTTTTCCACCAGCCCTATCCACCCTCTTAAGCTACGCCGCTGAGACAACACGAGTAGCACCCGCAGTGGCCTCTCGTAGCAAAAGAGGGGAAAGGCGATAAAGAACGGCGCCGGTGTGCGCCAGCAAGCACCTGTACCATTAAGTCGACTTGTTGCTCGGCGTTGAGAACGCACTGCGTGAAAAACGTCGCCCAAGACTGTGCTGCCGTGTTCGTGAAATTTTTCAGGCGCGGTGGTGGGCAGCAGTATTGGAGAAGAGGTTTCATGGTGGTGAGATATTTGAGTAACGTAATCACCCGTCAATGCAAATATTTGTGTGAGCGCCACGGGTAGGTGACCTGTTCGTAGGAGTGGTGGACATATATCGTGGGATACATTAATATTGCGCTTTGCAAGAGCGAGTAGTTTCTGTGGAAAGTGTTCTCCAAAAGTGCACGCATTATTCACATTTAAATTTTTAACTAGTCAACTCCTAAACGAAGCTGAATAATACTTGAATATTCTTTACGAAATAATTGGTGCGCCACAGCAGTAGACTGCGAGAAATAATATTAGGATAAAGACATAGAAAAGATGCCGTAGCGGCTATCATTCTCTCTCATTCTTGCGTCATTTTCCTCATTATCACTGATGAAGTTATAGCTATTTACGGTTGCAGAAACGCTAAGTACTAAAAAATGATCACAATAGAGAAACGAGATCTATGAAGTATTGCTAGATGTTATGAAATATTGTTGTACAAACCAACGGTCAAGTAATTGAATAAGCATCAGAAATCACAATTGAGCTTGCCTCTAGTAGACTCAGACGTGAAAGCATGTTACTGTTAGAAGCGCACTTCTCAGGGCGCCATAAATATGCTTGTTTATTTGTCCATAAAGTGTATGATACTGTTTATACACAAAGCACACAAAGACGCACAAAACTTGTGTCGTATCATTAAAGCAAACACCTAACTTCAATTTCAGAGTAAAAAACCTTGCACGGTGAAAACAATTTTAGTATGGCATCATGAAATAAAGGATTTGGTTCCCAATTCATGAAACATCTCTGTTGTCAGTGTGCTTTCTCCTTGGTCAGTCCGCTTCACTAATGGTATTTCGCACATAGTAATATGCTGAAATGTTTTTCAAAAGCTTTTAGCCTGGAATGCTCCTGTGAGTATCAGCTTTCAAACTGAATGTTCGAAATAAACTCAAATTTTCCGACACGGTTTGGAATTCTTGGTTTGTGTCTTGTTTTATAGAAAAAAAACATTTTTTGATTGGAAGGAGAAAAAGTTATGAAATACAAAACATAATGTACTTTTCTCTTCTGTTCGTATTGGCAACTTCAGTATTAGCACCATTAAAAATTTTTGAGAAAAAGAAAACAAAAAATGTGTTTGCGCAATAGCGGGAAGAAATCGTGCCAACATATAAACGAGTAAGCATATTGGGAACTTCAGCTTGTTTGTGCTTGCCTTTATACAATTTTCTTTTTGACGAAGGAGTAATGTAAGAATGCTTTTTTCTCTGATCCAGAGATCGTGACGTTGGGAACTTAGGTGAAAGCGGTAGACGTGAAGTAATGAAGCCGCGCTTCAAGTTTGTTTTCGTTCAATATTGCTTGAGGCTGCCAACAGCATGAGAGTGGTATACAAAAGGAGAAACAAAAAAGAAGGGCAATTGAAAGTTGAAGCTCCACGATCGGGGTACGGCGCTATTGCGTTCAAACTTTACAAAGGCAGCACATTTCGCAAGGCGCCACACTGACGAGATGTTTCGTTCTGTAGCCCTTCGCCCTTCGATGCTTTTTTCTCTTTCGCAGCATATAAAAAAGACTTTAATGAAGCGAGACATAGATGAATGAGTGTGATTAAAAGGAAGTTTCTTTTTTAGTAACAGGAAATAATACGTTCATTGGGTGACGTACAATAGATTGACCTCTTTCAACACTGACAAAAATATATATATAGCGTTGTTCAATAGTGGCGGCAACTATGCAAGCAGCACCACTAAGCATTTGTGGGGCTTCACTGCTTCACGAATGAAGTATTATTGTAGCCGCAAGTCATATAATTCCTACCACCACTCCTACACTGTGATGTAGATCAAACCTAAACATGACGCACACGCCCAGAAATTAAAAGAAACAAGAAATTAAACAAATGCGGGCGAGTACTGAGCTCCTGAACAAATTTACTGGTGGAACAAATGTCTTTCTCTGTTTGTTTGTTTTAAGACAGGTGACACATCCTGCACCACAAAGAGCAGGGTTGCACAAACAACATGAACATTCCATCGTAATCACCTTGCTGCTAAAATGAAAGTAAACGAATGCAATCAGTGAAGAATTTCAGGCCCCATACTGAAAGTTTAGAGATGGTGTGTTGTTGAGTACATAACTCTTCACGAAGGGAGAACTTCATCAAGATGTCTTGAAGCTACCGCTAAATTAAGCCCAACTACGGCGATTTTCCGTTCCACAATATCTCCAGCTAGACAGGCGTTATGTTTCACCAGTGCAGGCACTTTTGAAATTGTGAACAGCGACTTGGGGGAAATACCCCCGCCACACTATACTCTGCATTATAAACCCAAAAAGTAAATTGCGGACATGGCACGACGATGAATGCGCTTCACCGCAGGAAGGAAGGAAGTGGAAATTTGAGCGCTTGTTACCTTTTGCTTAATTGATACCCTAATAATTAAAACTAGCAGACAATGATGTCAAGAAAAGTATAGGGTATGTTAGTAATTGTAATGTGATTGTAAAGCAAAATGTTGAGGAAAAGGCGATTTGCAGCTGAAAAATACCGGGCCTGCGATCTTCAAATGATGTGTCCGATGCTCTGTGGACAGAGCTACAGACGCGGTCATCTACAGTATATTTTACGGGAAATATATGTGCTGTCAGCACCGCTGGTAGTAACGTCGTATTCGACGACCAGCTTCACCTACTTTGCAACCCGGACACTTCACGACTGGTTCGAACAAGATTGCAATGAGAAGCATGGTTGCGGCGGATTCCTATAGGCTTACATTGACGAAGCCGCAAACACAGAGGTCGGTGGCGGCCAGTACAAATCAAAACATTCGTGAAAGGCATGGACACTTAACTGACGCAGCTTGGCCTCTGGTGCCAAAGTTCCAGCATTAGGCAGATTCACTACGCACACCACCAACTGTGAACTCATAATTCACGACTGTCAAGTTTCCAGACGACAAGTCAATCTTCACAATGCTGCGATCACAGTGAGGCCCACTTCACATGTTTGTCGGCAGGATGAAATCACCATAGGGGGATTCCGTACATCAGGTACAAGACGTTCTATTCCGATGCTTGCGAACCTTCAGTAGTCCCATAATTGGATGGTCTAAACGTGATACGCCTGTAATCCTGCTATCTCTAATACCGAATGCCACAGTGTGAGACTCACGTGTACCTTTCTTTTGTGCTCCGTTCTTTCTCTCTCTATGTTTTCATCCCTCAATTCCCTTTCCTCTGTAGAGGATAGCAAGCAGGACACGCTTCTGGTTGACCTTCCTGCCTTTCCTTAGTCTTTTTCCTCTTCCTCCTCCTCCTTCTTCTCCACCTCCAAATACGCCACAACGAGGACCAGATCATGGGGGTACGACCACGGCTGTAGCTTAGTTAACAGAACATCGGACACGTTGTCCAGATATGGCAAGTTGAGTCCCTCCCAGCGGCACGTTATTTTTCATCTCCTTGACTTTATTCGAATTGGCCTTGCAGTTACTAACAATAGAATCCCCTATACCTTTTTGGCATCATTATCTGTTAGTTCCATTGGCTAGTTCAGCAATTATTGAGCAATAAACTTACGTAAACGCCCGGCAGTTTTCTTCGGGCAAGGTGGGGAGGAGACGGAGGCAGATGTTTTTGTATTCGAATGCAAGGGGCCGTTGCTCGGTGCACGGTCGCACGTCGATGTCTAGCTGTATAACTGCTCTTTCAGCTTCTTCCAATCCATCTTCTTATCCGTCTGTAATTTCGCGTGCAATCACAATTTTTTGGTATCATAACTCGATGCTTTCAGATCAAGAAGTAAGTCTGCACCTTAAGTAAAATTCAATTTTCGCTTTACTGCAACACAATGCCGACAAGCATGAATCATCAAACAAATACGTAAGCACTCAATAACTAAGCATATAGACACAAACAAACATACAGACACCGACACACACGTACAAGCACACAGGGACAGACGGAGAAAATGACACTCGCAACTTCACGCGTCTCTTGTTAAACACCTTGTCCGGCACCGCGAGCCGCCGGTTTTTTTTTTGAAAACGGTAAACCTTTTAAAAACTAAAGGGGCAGAGGGCGTGTCCATACCAGCCACCATCTTTCCAAACTTTGTACAGGTGTTTCTGCAGTAATTTTATTGACTTCTAGAGCATGTAGAAGTTTTTCTGGCTAAAAAATGAACGATGAGCCTATAAAGTTCATAACCTTCAATCTCATGCTCGTTCCTTACGGCGAAAAAGCCTCCTGCCGTAAGGCTTCCTTAAAACCAAATAAGGCAAGTTCCTGAATGAACTGTGACCTTTTTTTTATTGATAATTCTTCCTTATGTCAAGTTTTCTTCTGACGTTACGATAAAACTGCCTTGGGTCAAAGCATATCTGTAGACTTTGGGAGAGATGCAAGCCACACTTGGTGAATAGTGCTCAGGAGGCGGAGCTGGCAATTGTGACCTGCTCTGAGGGTGTCACCCATCTTAAGGCTCAGGCTAGATGAGCCTAGTCAAACAAAGTTCTGTCCTCCCTCTCTCTCTCTCTCTCTCTCTCTCTCTCTCTCTCTCTCTCTTGCGCTGATTTTTATGGCATCTTCTCCCACAGACATTGGCACATAGTTGACGGTTAGCTGGCGGCGCCATAGGCACAAAGGGATGCCAAACACAACCTCGGATGCAAGAAATAGAGGTAAGGGAATGAAATGAGTTGGTGGATAGAAAATGATGTCAGCTCACATAGGAGAGGCTGAATAGAGAATTGCCATGCAGTGAACCTTGTAGGAGCTAAGGATAAATATGGCGCTGCATGAAAGAACAAAGCATTCACACCACTGTAGCGAATGTCTCAGCTGCTGCAGTACCGATTAAGCACATTGACGCTTATTTGATCATTTTTGCCATCGTTTGCGCTTGGAATTTGTACCGTCGAGCACAAATGTCAGACTCAAACGTGATACTCACGACATGGAAGTGATGTCATAACTGTAACGTTATGCTCATTGTATTGTGACAATTATACCTTTCCCTTTCGTGCTTCGCATATAATCGATTTCCACTGTACGTGCGATCTACCTTTTTTAGCTGGCTCGTCTTTAAACAGGCAAAACGGCATTACGGGATTTTTGTTGTTCTCACTATGGCGCCCATTTAGTTTGCGTAAAACGTACACATTGCCAGATAATTGGTTGGACCCCATTATATGCTGGGTTATATTTCATCACCTGAGTGAAGTAAATGTCATAACAGCATAACAGATTTTGTTTTAAGCAAATGACATAGTACCAGCATTTACTATGTTGGTCATTTGGTTTCAGCAAATAAAACGCAGATCTTATAAATACGTCCTTCGTTCGGAAGTTATAGGTTGAAAAGGCATTGTTCCAAGAAGGTTATGTTTGCTCGGAGGGTAACAGATAATTTTTCAGTGGCAGGTGACATTCAGCGAAACAAGCAGAACACTCATACTCCTATCCTAATATGAATGGCCATCGTCAGCTTATTTTGCAATGCGTGAGCTATCCTGGGAACTAGCCCAGGTATATATCTCGGGGCAGCAAGACTGATACAATTGACGCCTTTCGGATTCGATTAGGCTTCATCTCGACGTCGGAGTTTGGTGCACTACTGGCTGTTCTTATTTGCTCGCTGCTATTTTTCCTCCCTTGGAGGTCGCTGAACCCCAAAAAGGGATTTCCGTTTACCTGGTTTGCACAACTTGCTCTCTTCATTACGTCCACAACGACATTTTTTTCGTTTCGTGAATCGACTTACGCAAAGAAATTTCTCTTGCGCAAAAATGTTTTCGTGAGTGAGTTTTGTGCATCCGGCCCCTGGGCCCTGATCTCTAGCTATGATCAAAAATGCAAGCACTGCGGCGCTTGGTTCTTTCAACATACGCATACGCATGAAAGCGTTGGAGTACGGCTAGGTGCGAGCCTCTCGAGCCTGGCTTAAAGTAGTCGTCAAGTTCCTATGGTGTGCACAGAAGCGGAACCATACGATAATCATGCCAGTAATGCCAGTAATATTGCGCAAAAGGTCACCAGAGCGAAAAAGAGCGTTTTTCTTATTCGCATTGAAATAGGCTCCAGGCCAAGGAACATTCGCGTAGAGGTAGTGCTTCCCCAGGGTTGCCGTATTTGGCTACTTTACGCTAGATTGACTACTCTCAAGAGGCCACGGTGGTAAAAAAATGACGTTGGCTACTTGATTACTTTTCGGCTATTGTTCTGGCGCTGGCACCAACAGCTTATAAACTCTAAAAACTAAAAGAATGCTCAGCACTGTTTTTGAAAGAGTACTTTCTTGTCCCATATTTCACTCTCTTCAAGAGGACATCACTTCTTGCTAAGGCAGAGCAGGGGAATTCCTTTAGAACAGGTCAAAGCACTCTCTCTGAACAGAGTAATAAAATGCTGCCCGAAGCAGAGTAGCATGATTCCACCGAAGAGACTAGCAGTTCACCTTACATAAAACAAATGCAGAACCTCGGCAGAAATTGTGCTCAATAGTGGTTTTTGACGGACTTTCTCGCACGCGGATCATAAAGGTGGCTAAATACGAGCACTACGACGAAAATAAAAAAATGCGAAAGGTTGAATAATGTCCGAGTGAGACTCTAATGTGCGACCTCAAGACGCACTGCACTTTGCAGCCCCAACGCAGTAGCCACTACACGACACTTTTTTTTGCTTTATGACTTTATTATTTAGGTACGCATGTCAAACCACAAGCATAACAGAAATAACATTCCCACGAGAGAGACACAAACTAAAATTCCCTAAGTGCTGCCAGGTGTTCTACTCATGACAACCACTCACGTTCAATCTCCTGAGTTTTCTGCAGTTCAGCAATCTTGGGCATAGATTTACGGAAATACATTCGTGCAGGCCGCACATGCCGATCGCAATATAGTACCGCCTTATGTGCGCGCAATAAACAATTAAGGCCACTTAGCATAATCAAATGAAAAGGCGTTCCCACCGCGTCAACAATTAAAAGAAATCTAATACCCTAAGAATTTAAAGGTAATTGCTTCTTTGTCACCCTTTGAAGTACGTCTCAAATATATACTCCTTCCCAACAATGTTAGAAAACATGGTTTATAGTTTTCAATTTTTCACACATAAGGCAATTTGTCCCCCAAGGTGAGTAAAAGCTACGGTCTGCTTCAAATGTCCTGACAGATAGTATGCCCTTGTGAAGCTTAAAAAAACGAAGACTTCGTGGCAGGAGCCACTTGCATTCTCTTCACTCGCTTAAGCACATTTTGACTTTGACCTCCAGTGTACATGGCACGGTACAGGGATTCAGGTAGAACAACGGCACACACATCTTTGTACATCTTTTTGCGGGTCACCGAAAACAAAGATTCGTTGGAAAATCTAACAGATAAAAACCGTACACTTAGACTAACGTCCGTAAGATATCCACGGAAAGCACTGGTCTTGTGATTTGTACTAACCACATATCCAGTTAAAGCCTACATCAGTCTCAGTTGCCACACTGTACGTAAGAAAGGATCCCATGTGTAGAATAAAATTAATAAACGTATCTACGACTTGGCGTATGAAAAGATGTGGTGAACCAACCCCTCCGTATTTCACTCTTTGAAACAAATTGGTTCGACCGCATCTTTCCCAGTTCGAGGCCCATACGAACACTGCGAAGAAGCGATGGAGTTTGAACATTGCAATACTTGCATCACTAATCAAAGTTGTGAGACAAAGAAGAGACTGCACGCAGTTGCCCTCAAAAGTACTGGTAGATGATTTCTGTTGCATCTATTGGCTTCCGTCTCGATTTCTTTCGCTTATTCTTGCCAGTAGCTTGCGTTATCTTTATAATATTTCAGCGGCACACCAAGGTACATGACAGGTGTGGTGACTTACTTGACATTGCCAAAATAGTTTTGTCTGGACGACCACTATCCATGCCAGAAGCCAAGACACTTTCCCAGTTTACTAGACTGCCAGTTGCATTGCCGAACCTTTTAACTACAGTGATGGTAGTGGTAACACAAGCTTGATCGGTACAGCAAACAGCCACATCGTCGGCTTGCGCCAGAATTCCAACTTTCGGTTCTGGTAACCCAAAGCCATGAATGCTGCTGTTCTGATTTGTTGCTAAGCACAACGATTTTATGTATAAACTTAACAGTAAGGGTACTCAGTGGGCAGCCCTGACTGATAGAACGCTTTATGGTAATTGTATTCTCTAGCGACTTGTTGATTACCAGACAGGTCGTGCAGTTCCGGTATGCCATGATACCCTATCTCTGATTACAGAACCTACGTTGACATGGTCGAAAACGGCAAGCAGAAGGTTGTGAGAAACACAATCAAAAGCTTCCTCGAGATCGATCTGTAGAATGGCTACCCGTCCTTCATTAACATCGCATCGCCCAAGCACACATCGCATCTTATGCTTACAGGTCACAATGAAGCGTCCCAAATTCACAATTGTTTCGTGGGGCCCTACCGATTCCTTAATTACCCCCTGAAGTCGCCGTGCTAATAAATACACAAAAATTTTGTACTCACAATTAGTATGTGGTATATACCCTATACAATAAAACTAATTTTAACTTGTGACACTGTTAAGTCTTAGGTTTCGAAACTGCATGTGCTTCTCTAAAGGACCTATAGGTGAGCCATAAAGTTTATAACTCGGATTGAAGACATCTGCGAGTAATTATGATAAATAATTTTCAAACTCCTTATAAAACGAAGCACGTAGGCCGTCCGACGGGGGAGATATACCAGAATTTATCTTATTCATAGACCTTTCTAGCAACCTTGGTGATAAACATAGCTCTAAGCCTGCTTTGACGTCATCAGAGAACTTCCGCATTCTGCTAAGAAACTCTTGCCTTAAATGCGTCTGCATCACTGGGCGTAGTGGCGGAGGGTGCTTCAAAGTGTTTACAAAACGCCCGCCCTATTTTTTCATTCTCTGAAACTTCGATAACGTGGACTTTAGTGATATCTCTATAGTTTCGTCTGGCATGACTCTCTCTAATCCAAGCACTCGCTTTGTCGGGCGATCATTCGAAGTCATAGGTGTTGTTCTGGCTCGCACTGGAGCTCCGTGATAGCGTTTCTCCTCGTATATTACTGTCCTTTGTTTGGTACTCCGCAAATTGTCAGCATATACTTTAAGTTTTTAACAATCAAGATCTGTTAGCCTCTCAAGTGTCCATCTCAGCTTTTTATCCTTCTTTTTATATTCAAAAGACAACACGTTAGCTCTCTCTATTGCATTCACTTTGAATCACTGCTTGAACACCTACCACACTTCTCTAATTTAGTTCATACGCTCAATGTTGATTTTGGTGATTTCAGTTATAAATGATGCGCTAAATAACTCAACACTTAAGAGGTTAGAGTTCATTTTTTACTGCTCCCAAAAAAACATTCTTCTGTTTCTTTGACTCAATATTGCAATTTATAAGAAAGTGATCAGAAAAGGAAACAGGGACAACTTTATAACTGCTACACTGTGCTATGGCATCCGCAGTAAGATAAACTCGGTCCAATAGGCCTTTATTTGTGCCCTGAAAGTGGGTATACTTTTCATCCTGGGAGCCATATAGGCACTCCGCTACATCTACTAATTCGTATTACCTGTGCCAGGACTTAACTGCTTTCTATTTAGCGTTGCGACTGCTTGATCTATCACTTTTTTTCAGGACACAGCTTAAATATACCACCAATAAGAGTTTCCTACCAGTACACATATCCTGTCGTAAGTAGGCAAAAAAAAACTCCTCGCTCTTTTCTGCGGCCTAGTTGGAGCGTAAACTCATTTATAGCGCCGTTCAGTGCCAAGATAAACAATATCACACCATACAAATCAGCCTGATGAGCACGGAAAAACAACTTGTATGGCTAATCCTTAAAATTTTCTAGCAAAGAGAACACGTCTACCGGATGTACCTATAGCGTGGCTCACAGTCGCAAAAGACCGTGACGTATTTAAGCACCATGAATTCAGTCTTCTCCTCTCCTTCAACTTTCGTACATTCAGATTTCATTACAACAGCAATCGATACATTTGGCTTTGCTTCTTCTTTGAAACTAACCCTTTAACGTTCAGAGTGGCAAAGCTAAATGACTCTTCAGGCGCCATTTCAACCTTGTGAAGAAGTTAGGCCCGGAGCATTGTGCTTACCTTGCACGTCTAGCGCGACGCCAGACGCCTCCGGAACCACACGACTGCCTGGTTTATATGCACAGTGGAAGTGATTTGTTCACAACTTTCTTGTACGCTATGTCCGCGTTCACAACTTCTTTGTTCACCAGCCCTTGATGTAATGTTGGCGCGTCTGCCCGTCGGCGTCTTTGCCAGCAGTTCTTCCACGCTGCTTGCGCTGTTACTGCCTCCCATCTTCGCGGGTTCTTCCAATTGGCTTTTAATTGCTGGGACGGCACCGCAAGTGCCAGTGACGCAGCTGGCGTTGGATGGGTCTCCGTTCGTCTTTATGTCAACAACGACGTTCGAAGAGGCACCAACGACTACTTGGCCTTGTTTCAACGCTGCGGAAGACACTCCAGTGACTTTGTAGCTTGAGTCGGTCGCTGTGTTGTCAGCCGCCTCGGTCGATACAGCTGCAGAACCTGGTCGTATGTCCACACGTGTCTGTTTAGGTGCGCCTGCTGATGTTGCAGATTCCCAGCTAAAATTTGCTGCGACCTGATTTGCGCGTACTACAGTTTTCCCAAACCAAACCAAACCTAATCTCCGCAGCCTCCAGCCACGTCCTCTGCTTCCATCACGTCCATAATGTGTTCCGTTGCATACTCATCCTCTGTGGACCTGGTCACTGAGGCGTACAAACGGGCGCATTCTGCGTCCACGTGCCTGAAACGCCGGCAGCGTGGGCACAGCCAGCTAAAGCCTGGTGCACACCGGCGACTAGCAGCGGCCTCGCGACCACTTGCGACTGGTCGCAAACAGTCGCGAACAGTCGCAAACGGTCGCAAAGCGACTGCTTTGGCTAGTCGCTTCCTGACCAATTTTTTAGTCGCGCGACTGCAGTCCCAACGATGCTGGAACCAATCACCGATGCTCAACTTTTGTTCTATTGTTTATTTCATTGTGCTGGATTCCTGTCGCCAGATTCAAACGAGTACGTTCCTCTGGGTCTGTGGCACCATAGCCACCACGGAATACTTGGCTTTGAGATGGCGGGGCGCAGCAGCTCGATCATGTCGAATTTACGTGGCGGTATTCGTAAGAAGGTAAACACCGTCAATGTAAAGAGAACATAAATTGTGCACTATCTTTTCCTCGTAATAAGAACCGCTTTATTCTCTTGAACTTGATTTGTCACCGCCTTCAATGCAGCGTGTTTGGAACGCGTTTGTGCTTCACGCCTTGGCAACGACTTAAGACACCACGTTCAAGACACGTTTGTGCTGTATTGTAGGCTGTGGCAAGTCAATTTAAATACAAGTATCGTTTCTGAATACGGACGACTCTCGGAAATACCCCTCGTCGTCTCAGCGCAGCTTGGGAGGCTGGCGGCTTGCATGGCCAGCCAACTCCGGCGTTCGAAAAGGTGGTCTCATCCCACTATCGGCTTTTTTGTAGCGTTAGCTACACTGGCCTCGCTGAGCCAATTTGGCGTGGCACTGGTCTGCGCATGCGCAATGATACTCCGCCACCGCTGCGCGCGGCTCGACGCTGGCGTGTGCGCAATTCGATGCGCCGCGCAGACGATCAGTGGTGTCACGCACCGTAGCCGGCACCTCCCTCACACTCGGCCGCGGCCGCACATGACTCGCCGCCGTCGGTGTGCGCTTTCTAGAGGAGTGCCGTCATAGCCTGGGTAGACATACGGACGCCGACGCGCGCGCCTTCCCTGTGCAGTCGTCATCTGACACTGCGCTGGAGCCGCTTGATAGCACCTCTGACTGGCGTTTGCCACTATAATATAGCCATGGAGATGAGAGTGCAAATGCTGCTCAACGGTGCAGTAGAGCGGAGAAGCTTAACTCATCGAATTCCGATATTGTTGCCCCGCTAAATAATATACATGTGTAACATAATACGTATACCATGTGTGTGTGTCATTGGGACAACCGTAAGCATGATATCTGGAAAGCTACGAATAATCAGCTGAACCTTTGCTAACGCTACGTATATCCTGGCATAGCTAAGCCAAGCCACTGCCATTTTTTTCTTTGAAGACATCTGTGATGCCAGCGCTGACACCATGGCACAGCACATCAGCACCATGACAATGTCTTGTTCTTCGCTTGAATCTTACTTGACGCTGTTGGGAACGCTGTGCGAGAACCGACAAAAACAATAAATGCAGCGTGCCCGGTTTGCCCGTCACCCCCGGAAAATCTTTTCAGGCCTGCGCTCAGCAATCTGACGTCATTTCCAGCCGGCCGACTCTCGGGGAAGCCGCAGCGGCAGCGAGCGCAGCGCGGGCGGCGGAGGTGACGGTTCGGCGGCGTGGTGTTGACGGTGTTTCACGTTTCTTGCTTTCCGTTGTTGTTTTGCGGCAATTTCGTTTCCGTGCGTGATGCTGGAGTGATGCGACAATGCCGAATAAGTGTTGTGTACCCGGATGCACCGGCAACTACAAAACAGGAAAGAAGATACAAGTGTTTTCCTTCCCTAAAGACGCCGACGCTCTCAAACAATGGCTACGCGCCATTCCTAGGAAGGACTTCGTGCCGACTTCGTGCACTAAGGTAAGAATTTGAGATGCTCCTGTTCTTTGCTTGTCGTTGCTTGTTCGGGTAGAAATCACCTATGATGGGAAATACTTGAGCCACTGGCCGCCGGGCCTCGCGAAACGCTGACGCCAGCAGTTGAGAATCGCCCAGAAAGGCACGTTCGCAGCAAGAATGGTCAGCTGCGCTTTGTTCACTAACAGTGCCGTGGTGTCGTCCATTCTTGCAAGCTCTCGGTGGAAGCGCTTCGTGGAGTGCGGTGACATCACGCTCCCGTGTTTCCTTTTATGTTGCTTGTACCGCTTAGCGCAGCGCTTTTATTTAGATGCTTGCGAAACGTAGGTAGACTTTGTTTTAGCTACACGGACTGTAAACACGGTCATGCAAACGGGAGCGCATTTTTTTCTTTTGAGAAGTGGCGTCTCAGACGTTCTTGAAACGTTTGTGCAGGTGTGCGCGGATCATTTCGACGCTTCATGCATCGAGAAGACGACATCGTACACGGATCCAAGGACAGGGAAAGTTATTGAAGTTGCACTCCCAGTACCACGGTTGCGTCCTGGATCTGTCCCAACGGTATTTCCCGGCTGTCCGTCCTACCTATCAGTACGAGACCAGAGCACGAGAGAAACCCCTGACGCCAAGAGGAGCCGACAAGAAGCCTCCCAACTCGCCCGTGCTGTAGAAGAGTCGCTGGCGTCATATGAAGTGGAGCAAGAACGAGACCGGTTTTCGTCCCTCGAAGAACTAAGGGCTCGCCTGCAAGGGGTGTCAGTGTCTCCGAAGTGGACTGTGATTCATAAAGAAGAGTGCTCCATGTTTTTGAACATTATCGACTATCGTGAACCTTGTTTGAATGCGTCATTGACCGTGCTTGCAAACCTTGAAGTCTTTGCCTGCTATCAAGGTTCACCAATCAAGAACGTTGGTAGCGCTGTTGTACCAGACTCAGTTCAAAAAGTAAGTTCCTTGTTGGAAATTTTGAACAACCTGTCGATGCTGTCTGAGGAGCGCTGCACTTATCGCCACCTGGCTCAAGCAATACATTCCCTTCTGGACAAATTGGAAGCCAGCATTGATGAAGGCAAGAAAGAGACGGTGAACTTTATGAAGGAGCAGCTACTACTCCTTTCTGCAAAGCGCATTCAGTATAGTACACAAGTGATGGTCTTTGCATGCATCTTGCGTACAATATCACCACATGCCTACAAGTTCCTGAGAAGCACAGGTGCATTAACTTTGCCCCACCCAAGCACTATTAAAAATGTGTGCTCGTCTATTCAAATGTGCCCACAAGTTGATTCTTCTGACGACACTTTCCTTCAGTATGTGTCTCAGAGATTCAAACATCTGCAGGCACATGAACACACTGTGACGCTGATGCTTGACGAGATTCATATCAAACCTTGTTTAGATTACAAAGGTGGGAACATATGTGGTGCAGCAGTTAACTCCAACGAAGCGGCCACATCGGTGCACGTGTTTATGATACAAAGTTTACTGAGCGCATTCAAGGAGGTGGCGCACATTCTTCCGGTAAAAACCTTACAGGGTGAAGATCTTCTTTGCATGCTGAAGAAGGTGATCTTGGGCTTAGAAGAAATTGGATACAGGGTCATAGTCATTGTCTGTGACAATAACTCGCTGAACAGGAAGGCAATGAAGATGTTTCTGCCAGAACCAAAGCTTAGCCCTGTATACCCGCATCCGGCAGACCCAGATCGGCCGTTATTTTACGTGGTGGATGCTGTACATCTATTTAAATGCATAAGAAATAACTGGCTCAACCAGAAAAATGCTGGAACTTGCTTTTTCTACCCACGCTTCGAGCTTTCGAACAATGAAGTTCATCCCGAATGCAAGATGACTGCTTCATTTAAGCATTTGAGAGATTTGCATAAAGAGGAGTCACCCCTGCTTCTGAAGTCTGGGTATGGCTTGACGTCAAAAGCTCTAAATCCAAGCAGCTTTGAACGACAGGACGTCAAACTCGTACTGCAGGTTTTTAATCCGCACGTAGCCGAAGCCCTGGCCACTCGCAAGGGTTATACTGATTTTCAACATGCTACAGCAACCGCCGAGTTCATCAAAATAATTCTTCATTGGTGGAGCATTGTCAATGTAAAGACACCTAGTAAGGGCTTCCATCACCGTAATGTTTACGAAGAGCCCATGTCAAACCACACAGATGACCCAAAGGCAAGCTTTCTAAGCGCTTTTATCACATGGCTCGATGTGTGGGAATTTTATAGGCACGACACCGGAGTACTTACCCAGGAGACATTGAGTGCCTTGAGGCTCTCTGCTCAATCCCTTTTGGCATTGGTGAAGTACTGCGTTAGTGAGCTTCACTTTAAGTATATTCCGCTAGGGAAAGTCCAGACGGATCCCCTCGAGAGTCGCTTTGGACAGTACAGGCAGATGGCTGGTGGGCAGTATCACATATCTGTTCGCCAGCTTTGCGAAACCGAGGGAAGGATTCGCCTTCAAAATGCCCTTCCAAGGATGAGCAACGATGATCTCAGAGGCATCGAAGAGACGGACAGTGTCAGGGATGCGGGCACTTCTTTTAGTGTTCATGTTAGCGATGCTGACCTTGATGAGCTCAGAGCACAAATGCCGGTGATTGGTTATGTTGGTGGGTATTGTGCACACGCTGCAATGAAAGTTCTCAAGTGTGAAAGCTGCCAGAGGCAGTTGGTCGTTACCCGAAATACGGCCGAAACAGGAGAGGACACCCATTCTTTAATCGCACAACTGGATCGGGGTGGCCTCAAATTTCCTTCTGCTCTTGTAATTACAGTAGTTATGTACACGGAGGTTGTAGTTAGAAAGCTCATGACGGAAAGTACCTCTACCCAGTTTCTCCATGGGCCGAACCAAAAGAATGTCGTTCGGCAACTTACACTGGACTCTCTGCCAAGGCTTGAGGACATAGATACGTGTGAAAACGGGCACACCTACGAGCTCCTCATCACATTGGTTGCAAACTGTGCAGCAAATATAATGCTCAACAACTTGTGCAAGCAAAGGAACGATCTTTCACGCATTGAAAAAGATCAGAAGGCGAAAAATAGAAAGGCCCGAATTTTTCTTAGAAAGTAATTTTCCAAGCGTCGCGTCTTTCTCTTCTCATTTATTCTTGTGAAACTGCACAGAGTGTATTTGATTGCATGTCATGACTTGATTTCTTTGGTATACTTCTGCCTTATGTAAAATAAGCCTTGTTTCCAGTTTTGTATCTCTTTACAAGTTGTTAGCTTTTAAAAGTGCTGTACTTTTTTTTAACTCGAACTGCCTCGGTGCCTACTGTAGCAGTTGTACAGTCCGTTTTGGTACCTAAGCTGTGTACACTTTCCTTGTGCACTCTGTGTACAGACATGTTGTGCACTGTGATTTGTTTTTTCTTAGATTTTTGTTTGATTTTTTCCCTAGGACATGCACCTACCTGTGGCAGTACAATTACTTTTCTTTCTGTCATTTATCATGCTGTGGACCACAATTTAGTCACCAGTGTTCTTATGTATTGTATTTTTTGGCAAGTGTTTGAACCTGATACCTTGTGTTGCTACTGGTACTATGATAAACGAATGGTATGTTTTCATCTAACCTACAATTTAAATGAAAGTGTGCTTTTTGTGTTCCAAAGCTCGGGGATGTTTTTGCTGTTACAATATGTTTTGTTTTCTGAGTTTTATGTGGCAAGATATTGTGTTTTGTACTTTTGGCATATTTCAGCATTAAGGGCAACATCTTGTGTTGCCTGTCGTCTGCCTGGACCGAGAACAATGCGCACTGTGATATTTGTACAGACGGCGTCTGGCTGTGATAAATAAATATGCATTATTCCATTCACGATATTCATTATTTCTTGATACCTTGATAAGTTCCCCCGCCGCGGTGGCTCAGTGGCTAAGGCGTAGCGCTGCTGAGCACTAGGGCGCGGTTTCGATACCCGGCTGCGGCGGCCGCATTTCTGATGGAGGCGAAAAGCAAAAACGCCCGTGTGTACGAGATTTCGGCACACAATAAAGATTCCCAGGTAGTCTAACTTGACCCTGAGCCCTCCCCTACGGCGCGCTTCATCGCCTGCGTTATGTCGGCGCGTTAAAACCATACAATCAATCGATACCTTGATAAATCGTGCGGACATGGTGTCAAGGCACATCGCCCGAGTCGGTAGGCGTGAAGGGCGCTCGCGGCTGGCGCAGCCACCCAGCGAAGGGCGGCCGGCCGGCCGGCGCGATGTGACGTCGTCGACGTCACGTCACGTGACGCGCAGGCCTGAAAAGCTTCCGGGGGTGACGGTTTGCCCCGCTCACTCAGCTGGCGATGATCAGCTGATCGGCGCCGGTCTCTAGAGTTCTCGCTGATAACGAGATCCGGACGTGACTCTCCGCTTTTGCGACTTCCGGTCGCTCACATGCAGCCCCTGCCGATGTGAAAATCAGTCGCGTTTTGGTCGCCAGTCGCAAATGGTTGCGCGACCACTGTTAGTCGCCAAGGTGCACCAGCCTTTACACTCGCGACGCACATGTCATCTTCTGCTGCAGCCCAGGCATTGCATAGGCCAACCGAGTGTTAACACTAGGGCTCATTCACCGGCTACTCGTTTTTCATGTGACAAGTCCTCCACTTCCATATAGCTTTTTAGCTTAATGAAAACAGTGCGGCTCGTCGAATTCTTCTCACTTACTCCTTCCACAACAGCGTTCGCGGGTCAGTTCTGTAAATTTTCCGAACGGCGCTAACACCGTGTAGACATCATCGTCCGCGACACCGTTTAACAGCCAGTGAAGCCGCAACCTTACCTGCTGCTCCTGAGGGTTCATAACGAGGCAGCGGCATCCCTTGACCGGAAGGTATTTCAGTTCAGTCAACATTTTCGTCACCTCTGGGCTAGTTAAGGTGACGGCCCACACATGATTGATCTGGTAGGCTCCCGGAAATTTTTGATATTGAAAGGCTTCACTCGCTTGATTTGATTGATTTGTAGGGTTGAACGTCCCAAAACCACCAGATGATTATGAGAGACGCCGTAATGGAGGGCTCCGGAAATTTCGACCACTTAATGTTCTTTAACGTGCCCTCAAATCTGACCACATGGACGTGCAATATTTTCGCCTCCATCGGAAATGCAGCCGCCACAGCCGGGATTCTATCCCGCGACCTGCGGGACAGCAGCAGAGTACCTTAGCCACTAGACCGCTGCGGCGGGGCAGGCCTCACTCGAATATCACCATGCGAAAACCCTGTGTTCAAAAGAACACGCCCTGTTGGCAGATTCCCCAAGATGGTCTCAAAATCCGTGTCACTTCCATCGCTATAGTCCAGTTTCTGCGGTCATCATAAACCACGTTCCTGCTCCGCGTGAGCCCAAGATTAGTGCGTCCAATGCGTACGAGTGCGGGCAAACGAATGACCACTACACACTACTAATAGACGGTCATTAGTGCATAAATGTTCATGTCAATAATAATGTTTGTAATCTGTCTGCATTTTTTATTAGGAGTGCAGATTTCAGTGTCTCCATGCTTTTCAAAACTAGCCAGACTGTAGCTAACGTGCTTAATCTGTTTCTTGAAGGGCTAGTTGGTACATAATACTGAGGGGAACAGCGCAAAAACGGGACGGAGCGCTTGTGTCGTGTCTTCAATCTTTCTCCGTTCCATTTTTTGCACTGTTCCCCTCCCCTGGTGTGTTTGTTTCGTGCTTCGTGAGATCTGCACGTCTCTCCGACGCGTTTTCTTTTACAGTAGATAAAAGAAGATTAGCTCAACGAATTATATGTACGGCATTTTCACTGACTCGCTAAGTAGTTAGTCACTTCTGCGCACGAAAAATCACGTTTCATATGTGTACACTAAACAATTTATTTGATTCTTTTCAACTCATAGGCATAATGTCGGTCATTCTTGTTCACATTCTTGTTCACGTTCTACGAGTAAAATCATGATTATTCACTTCATATCCGAATACCATATGTTTGGCATACGGCAGCATCCCCCGTGCGCGATGGACGAGGCGAAAAACATGAATAATATTATAAGGAGAACATCATAGCCATTTTCGTTTAGCTTCGATGGTGGCCAATTGAATAAGATAGTACTCGCTTATTTCACCACACAGATCCGACGCTTAAAACGCGTATATTAAGAAATGCAAGTGCCTTCCAGTGTGCTGACATTCACTGGCGCGGGCTGGAAACTCTATCCTTTTTGTTAATCATGTGTAATGCCTCAACAAACAAATGCAGTGTGTTTTATTGCATACATATGTGGTTAATAAATAGTGCTCACTACCCATAGTGTGTCGATGCATCTAAGTGTAATCAAGAGAAGGAGTATACCCGCGTTCGACTCTCTCGTGCCTGAAGAGTATATGGGCATTCCACTCTCTCAAATAGAGGTATAAAAAGTGGTTTCACTTTCTCATTCCGTACAGAGCCAAAATGAATTTCACTCTATCTGATCTAGTGCTGGAGTAGAACTGTCTGCAGAGTAACTTGGCCTGTTTACTCTTGCGATACCATCTGAAGTGCTTAGGGTGCATAAACTAAAACGAAGCACAACTATATATAAAAAAACATTAAGTGTCTATACTGCTGGTTGCGGCTACCTATGTGAAATTTTATTTTTTTACTCAGTATACCTGAATCAAGTACGTGCGCCTAAGACGCCTTTCAGCCGTTATGGGTTTCGCATTTTTAATGGAACTTATAGACGCTATGTAGCACAGTAGCTTAACTAGTGGAAGACTCGTTCAGGCGTTTCAGCCGCTATCCATTTCATACGCTAATGCTCTGAGCTGTATAGCTAGCGCCACACTAGGAGAACGTTGCCAGAAGTAGATGAACACGTATCATAGAAGTCAGGCGCAAAGCACACGCATCTCACTGTTTTTTGCAGTCATTTCGATTCTGGTGTAATACTTTTTTCTGCCGACGCTGTTGCACTTGTCAGCCATGATGTATGTTATGGCGATTGTTCTATTTTATTTGTTTGGAGATGACAGGCCCAAGTTTTATCACTCTGTTCCCACACAATGCACTGCTTGCATTTGTCTCATGAATATGTCTAAGTTGTTGTTAGCGTGATCTGTTAGCACACGTGCAATAAAAAAGATACATTTGCATGCGAAGAGCCTGCAGCTGGTCTTGTTATTTTAGTGACTCTAACTGCACACTCGTCATCTGTTAAGGGGGCTGATTAAAATGAACCCCTTGAAAACATTGCCAAAAGACGTATTTGATTGCCAGAGCCCACATTAGGAGCATGTAGGGCACCTTCACGAAGTTGAAGATGTGAGTGTCGAAAAGCCAGCAATAGTACTGTGGCTAAAAATACTAACCTACATGTATGTACCAGGTTCTAATCCTATATGCAAGACATCGCAGACAGGGCAGTATAACGTTTTGTTAGCGGAGCGAGTGTTTTCTCTTGTTCGTCTACAAAAGGCATCTAAAGGAATCGAATGTAGGGCAGCTTCTCGTGATCATCAGGATCAAATTAAGACTACGTCTGAAAGAAGGCAGAAGGTCTATATTAACATGAATAACTAGAAAACGGCATGACATTAACTGTGAAATACGAAGTACTTTGCTCACTCTACACTAACAATGCCACAGGGAATGCTGGCCAAAGTAAACTTGATTATCTGCACTTGACTATAGGCGCAGTGTTAACGACCAATTTTGTAGTCTTAATGCCTCCTTCAGGAACTTACCTGAGCTTTTCTGACTCTATTTTGATGTGATAGACGTTACCGTAATGTATGTTTTCGTACTTTTAAGCATGAGAATGTGGTGACTTCGACTAAAGTGAAGTCATGTTTGGCAAATTTTCTGGCTCTAGAAGAAAATAACAGCTGCTGATCAACTTCTGTCCCTGGATACTTTGGTTATTCTGCGGCTATTTTTTTCTTCGAGGATCTGGCAACCCTGCGCTTGCCTCCTTACTTATTCAAAAGACTGCTTGGCTCTCACACATGGGGACAGGGGGGGAGGGGCAGGCAGGCACGATTTATTAGCGACAAAAGGTGATCTTTTGACAGTGAAAAGGCTCACCAGCAACGTGGTGGAAAGGGCACCAGCCATGCCGCGCAGTTTCACATAGTGCATGAAACTACATCGCTTTCATGAAAGTAGTTCTTATTTTCAGAGGAAAACCGAAATGAACTTTGTTTCATTTTTGTTTTCTGTTTTGATCGTGATTGTTTCAGCGCCGTCCTTCCCATGTACGTTATTGAAAGTGTAAGTTCTCATGTAAGGGAATGAAACGAGAAGCAAGTACTCGCTAACGCCTTATTTATTTATTTACAGGTACTGCAATCACCATTCGACGACTTTAGCAGGGTGGTGCATGAAGTTAGTCATGAACAAATGGCAATTCTAAGAACATATATTATACGCAGGCGATACAAACTCTTACTTGTCGAATACGTGTATATAAGCATGCATAGTAGTATGTAACACGATTAAACTGAGCAGTCCACTTCATAATTTCGATGAAAACGATGCTAATGGGGGGGGGGGGTGTGCTGAAGCAATTGCGTAGGGTAGTTTATTCCACTCGACTATGGTGTGAACACATAAATGAAGCAATCATTGCTTGTGAGAAAGGGGGTCATGGTGAGGTCATGTCTTTTCCTGATAGAGTAATCAGAATAAAAAAATGTCAGCAACGTTTACCTAAGCAATGCGGAAGCATCGCAGTGACTATAATGTGTGCAATTATTGGCCAGGCAGCTTTTGGCATAATAAAGTCACCTGCCAAGATTATTGGGTAACCAAGCTTTACCTATTTGCACATATTTTTCTGGCTTATCCATAACATTTGCTGAAGAACCATTGCATCTGTTCAAAGCACCAAATACATACCTAGACTCACCATGACAGAACATACAAAACGTACATTCAGTATTATGCACATATAGTATTTTATTATTATACTTACGTGTTCTTTTTATATGCACTGAAACCTGGTAGAAGCACTTCATATATCTTATAGATCATAGATAAATGGCATAGATAATTGCTCTCATAGAGCTATCATATATTAATGTTTCAGTTAGGAAAGCTATGTGACAGTTTTGTGACAGCCTAACTCGTTTTTATATGGCCTGCTTTGTCAGTTTCTATTTTCGTTTTTAGTGCGGTAACGGTATTTCTTAATGTGGTTCCACTCATGGTACTCCATCAATACTCGGTTTTTCGAACGGGATATTGAGTGTTACGCCTTTGGCCCTTACGGTAGTTTATGTTTGCCATAAGTCCTTCTTGATATCTCTAACTCACCTTGAAAAGTTTTCAGGTATGAATAGGTCTCTGTTTATTCATTTATATATTTATGTATTTTATTATACCGACAGCGCTAAGGGTAAAATTGCAGGGAGAAATACACAGCGTAATACATGCTTACATAAAAAATAACCATTCAAAAACAAAATGACCACAAAACAGGTCATAAAAATGTAGCTATGAGTGTATGAGAGAATCTATGAGAGAAGCTTCAGTGAGGCACTATGCAATCTCCTGGAGAAGCCAGTTCCAGTGGGAGATTGTGAGTGCAAAAAAGAAGTATTCGTAAATGTTTGTTCTGTAAACATTTTCTCTTAATTGTAGAGGGCTTTCAGTTCTCTTTAGATAAAAAAAACACAGAGAAGTGAAGGGTAACACTTTTTATCTATTTTGATCAACCCATGAAATATTTTGAATAGAATTTTAGTCTCAATTCTTCCTACGTGAAACTAACAAATACCTCCCTAAACTATTCTCAAGCGCAGTGACACTGACACTGAAGTCATAGTTGCTAGTCACAAAATAAGGTGCGCAGATTTGTGCGATCTCGAGCATACTAGACAAATTTTTTGTGGGTCCCACGCAACACAACCGTATACTCTGGGGCACGTCAGACATTGGAAAAGTACAGTAGTTCTTCGAATTCGGGCGGAGCTCACTCGAAGTTCTGTTTAACAAAATTTATAATTCTGCAGGATCTCGCTGTGACATAATCCACCTGCTTAGTTCACGTAAACTTCGATGAAAAGTAAACACCATTGTATTCATACTCAGTTACTCGCGTTAGCTAGATGGTATTTAATGTGTAATGAAACAGGTATGGCTCGCGATTACGAGTAAAGGAGACGCACTGGCACTTCCTAGGGTTTCAGAGATATACGCCACCTATCCCACCAGTGCATAATGCAGTCTAAATCATGTTGCAATTACTAATGGTCAGAGATAGATCTAATACAAGGGTAAACCACACAATCATCCGCACACAGTCGTACTTTGCATGAGACGTCCTGAGCAACACCGTTGATGGAGACTAAAAACAGCAATGGTCCCGATGCAGATCTCTGTGAAACTGCTGAATTGATTTATTGGTATGTGGGGTTTAACGTCCCAAAACCACATATGATTATGAGAGACGCCGTAGTGGAGGGCTCTACAAATTTCGACCACTTAGGGTTCTTTAACGTGCACCCAAATCTGAGCACACGGGCCTACAAAATTTCGGCCTCCATCGGAAATGCAGCCGCCATAGCCGGGATTCGACCCCGCGACCTGCGGGTCAGCAGCCCAGTACCTTAACCACTAGACCACCACGGCGGGGCGTTAAACTGCTGTAGTAACAGCAAATTATTCAGATCTGGAACCATAATTTACGACACGTTGTATCCGGTCTTGAAGACAACACCTGATCCAATGAACGAGTAATACCGAGAGACGATAGTTTATGTAGCAGCAGAACATGGAGCATAGAATCAAACACTTTCTGAAAGTCCAGGATTATGCAGTCAGTCTGCACGCCAAGGTCAAATGAGTAAGAAAGATTATGACTGAATTATATCAGCTGTGTTGAACAAGAAAGACCAGACCAAAATTTATGGTGGGATTTGGTAAAAAAAAACGTTTACTTTCTAGATGTTACCTTACGACCCTGTAGACTATGTGCTTTATTGTTGTAGTGCACACGCTGGTGCGGATAATAGGCGTGTAGTTTACTTTCTTTAGCGGCATAATCATATAGACTAAATATATTCGCATTGCATAAAAAGCAATTACTAATATCTTATTTGTTGGTGTTTAACGTCCCAAGACCACCATATGATTATGAGACACGCCGTAGTGGAGAGCCCCGCAAATTTCGACCACCTGGGGTTCTTTAACATGCACCTAAATCTAAGCACACTGGCCTCATGCAAAAAACAATAAAACTTATAACATACACACCAGTTAGAAGGGTGAAGTCTTTTTGCAATGAAGTTTCCACATTTCTATAGTACTCTATTGAAAAATTCCTGTACAAAAGAAAGGCAACTTCATGTGCATCTGTTCAGTGCTCAAGGTTGTTTAGCATAATTTGATAAGCACTTACGGACACGTCGACATCATGACAAATGTGATCGATGGGAATGTATCTTAAACGACTTTTCAAATAGACAGGGCTGCATTTATTATTCCGTAACCTTGCTATGATGTAGCAAGTCTCACCTCACGCACCTTCATGTGTCTGGCTGACGTGGTACTTTATATCACTTGAAGTTCAACTCCCCGTCGCTCATTGGCGCAGCGCCTTTACAGAGGAGCACCCAGAAATTCAGTGCCTCCTATCCTGATCCCCACCATCAGTGAATCGCCTAGGGCTGCTGTTTTTATCAGCCAGGGATTGGGCGCGATCGATTGACAGCAGTCTCAAGAATAAAGCTCCCGACTCTTCGTGGAAATAAACTTCTAAAATGGCGTCTCTTTCGGTGTTCGTCGTGCAAGCGCTTCGCACAAAAGGACATAGCCATATATATAGGACAATCACATTCAAAACTCGGTGTGCCCACTGTTTTAGAACGAAATAAAAAAAACGGTCGCACTTGTTTGACGGACGTCTGTGATGTAGCCTTATGTCAAACGTGCACATTTGTATATATACGTTTGTATGAGGAGAGAGAATGTAGACTGGCTTTAGCGTAAGGTGTTTTTTGTTTGTATTTTTTGAGAAATTTTTATTGAAAAGGAAACTAGCTAATACTCAAAAGCTTTCGACATTGATGTTTCTCTCCAACATCGGCAGTGCAATAATACGAAAACAATAGCAACTCGATTGAAATCTCCTTCGACATCTCATCTTGTATACATACAAACAGCAAGGCAGAAAGGCACTTGCACCCTATAGCTTCTCCTTGCGTGGACGGGTTCGTATTTACACTGCGAAAACTGAGTGTTGAAAGTACAATGTGTTTCGTACACGAGAATTTCCATTGCTCGAAATAATTTCCGCACTCTTGAAATCAACTGTCTGGCTTAAACCTTATTGACAGATTCCATTATGGTAGGTCAACATTTTGATATTAAATTTGGTATTACAGTTGTGTGAAACCTGCTTCAATAAATTTCACCTTCTAGAAGACTAAGAGTGTCGGTATTATCGCCAGGACAGCAACCACGTAATTTTTTGTGTTGAAAACGTATTTGCACTTGTATTTTTTCACGACGTAGTAATGTTATAACAGGGTGCTGGATTGGGCTGGTTGGTGCTGCATGGTAGACGAAGAAAGTGCTTAGCAGCACAAACGACAGGAGGGGATGCAAGAGACGAGAACAGAACGCTGAACGTTTCAGCGCTCTGTTCTCGTCTCTTCTATCCCATACTGTCGTTCGCGCTGTTAAGCACTTTCTTCGTCTACCAAGTAATATTATGTGGATGAAAAACAATAAAGACTGAAATGGTTAAAAGAGCTCAAAAAAATAAGTAAGTAACGTCGGAAAACGCCTAAGGTCGCCTTTGAAAATAGAACGCGATAAAGATATCCCACAGATGTGCGCACCGCGCTCTCTTTTCACTCGGTAAGGAAATGTGCACACCTGCGTGGCGGCACTCAGGTATGCATTTTGCCTATCAAACAAGTACTTCTAAGCAAAATTGTGCACGTGCGTTTCATGTACACGTGTCATATCTTTTTCACGCAAATTCATCGCTCCTTTACGCGTAGCGGGTGTATTAGCTGGTCTGCACATCAAGACTTTTTTTTGACGTTTTATAGCAGCGCTAGAACAGCGCGATTGCTCGCCACTATTTCCGGAATTCAGACATTTCTAACGTAGTACGTCCCTCCCACATACTAAGTTCATAGGGCTGCTACATTGTTACGAACACCCTAGCTCACCGCTGGGTCTCCAAAGCTGAAGCTGTCCTGAATGAAAAAAAAAATATGATGACACATGCTGGTAATAAAGCCCAGCAGCCCCAAAATCCAGATTAAACAAAATTATGCGACCTGAATAAATATAAAGTATCTTGCACCATTCTCTGAATCAACTCGATTATTATAACGTTTTGCAAAGAGCTCAAATGATGCCATTTCGGCGTAGCTTGTAACTGACTAACGCCGAATAAAACGCATGCGCTTCCTGTTACATACGAATACAATAAATTCATAAGACATGTTGTACGTGTTCACCCGATAAAGACCGTCTTGACAGTTTGTCATTCAACTCGCGTTTACCCATTGTACATACAGGCTGTGTAAGCAGACAAGAAAGCGAGGGCCGAGAAAATAGCGTGTGAGATCATCTATCTCAGTGTGCTATCCCACAAAACGCACTTGCTACAGGCTTTGTTCAAGTCGGCTCAATATAGATTCGCTTGCTCTAGCGCGGTGAATGCCCCCCGCTTCATTTCCGATGTGTCGATCATTGCCTTTTTTGCACATGTTTCATTTCTTGCTATGCTATGTAATATGTATGCCTGAGAATGATGGCATAAGGTTTTGTCAAACGGGAAAGAGTTCGTTATCAGTTTTTATGTAGAATATAAATGTGGGTGCAGAATTGCAAGACAAAACCACGGCTTCTGAAATAATAGTTTGACTGAGACGTAATATACATGCTTCAGCAGAGGACCTTGCTATTCCTCATACAGTTCCTTCAATGGCATATCTCGTCAGTAACGTAGTGTGTTGGGCATGTTGGTACGTCATACTGTAGTTTTCTATCGAACGCACATACTTAGGGACAGATGAAGACGGCACAGGCATTATACGCATGTAGCATCAGTTTTGTCTTCAATTGTCCGTATATCGCTTTCGCCCGCTAAAAAACTCATCAGTGGCGCAATTTAGCTAGCAGTGTAATTGTTTGTTTTCACACAGGTACATGCACTGCATAATTTAGGTGACACGCTCAACTATTAGAATAAGCGCGAAGCGAGAATGATCCGTGACAATTATACAATGTTTTGGCGTTCATTTATACGCACAACCATATATAATGTCTGCGTGTTACTTCTCGTTTAGCACACGCTTAGGCCACGCGGTACTATCACCTCGTCAAACCTGGCCCGTACTAACAACATTACAATACTAACGTCTGATCTATAATTGTTGCGTTTGAATCTATTTCTCACTCCTTTTCCAAGTTTTTTTTCAAATATTCCTACTTTGAGCTGCTAACTTCTTCTTCAACCACACTACGCAATGACATCAAGTGATCATCGATATAACATCGGTCTTACGTAACGTCACACCCCATCCTTTTGTCGATAATATTTTTCCACCTGTAACTGAGCCCAATGCTTGCCAAATGCTGGCCAAATGCTTTGTATTCATAAGTGACAATTTCCTGGCTATAGCAATTGTTTTATAAACAGACGTTCTCCGTTATTTGTAGTCAAACAATGTGGGCATTCCTTTTTCTAGGATTCGGTATAACCGGAAAGCGCACGAAACGTCTTCTTACAGAGGTAGTTAAGCGTTTACTGTTGATTTTTTTGCCACAAGGCCAAATAAATTAATGATGCTGCAACAAATCGCGAAGTCAGGTGAAGTATGGCAAGCAGTTAGATGCTTGCAGCGCACAACTCAAGTCAATGAACTCTTTTATTAGAGAAAGAGAGGAATGAAGGTGACTGATGCGGAGACTAGAGGAGGGAAAAAGGGGAACACCTCAAGTAGAAAGCACGCGCAACATGAGCATACACAGGACTAGCGCGGACTAACAACTGTAACTGGTACTTAAGGCGCGCTGTTCAAACACAAAGAAAGGTGCATGAAACTAACGCACAATTACACACATGACAAGTGCCGCGCCGTGGTGCTCTAGTGGCTACGGTACTGGGCTGCTTACCCGCAGGTGGCGGGATTGAATCCCGGCTGCGGCGGCTGTGATTTCGATGGAGGCGAAAATGTAAGCCAATGTGTTCACATTCGGGTGCACGTTAAAAAACTTTAGCTGGTCGAAACTTCCGGAGCCCATCACTACGGCGTCTCTCTCAATCATATAGTGGTTTTGAGACGTTAAAGCCCACATATCTATCAATCACATATTACAAGCGCCAGCTGTCATATGTGATTGCAAAATAATAGACAACAGGGGTGTGGTGACTGAAAATATTGGAGGTAATAACTGCGGATTTAGTCTATCACGTTATGGTGGGTGTTGGGTCTAGAGAAAGAACACGATTGTGTGCACTTATGAATGCAGGCCATCAGGACCAGCTTGGTGGCATCCCTAGTTTTCTCTCATCCCCCCGTCCTCTATGTAGGGTATGTGTGTGCAATAAAGTTGAGAGAGTCAGTGAGCGCCACCAGTAGCTATGGTGGCGAGTGTGTCGCACTCTTTATGAGCTTTTTAGGGGCGAAGCTCCTTACAGCGGAACCCTTTCGTCCCTCGTAGTTGTAGTAGTAGGGTGTAACCAGTCCTACAGTTTGACCACCAAGGTGGTGCCGGTGGGAGATTTCTTCTCTGCGTTGTTGAACAATAAAATATTTGCAGCGTGCGCGTTAACTAAAAGCCGAACTCTCCTGTCTCTCATTCCCCATTAGCAGCCATTGGAATGTACATTGAGCACTATCTGACAAGAAAGGGTTGTTACGTTATACTCGCTGGGCGTAATCTCCTTGGTTTTAAAAAGGTTTAGTGAGCGTTGGGCCGCAGTGCCATGAATACAGTGAACTATAAACCATGAACTTGAGGTGGTTAAAGGTGGGAAGTAGACACGAAGCACAAGCCGTAAGAAAGTGTGCGTGTGCTTCCTCTCGTTCAGTTCTTGGAATGTCCGCTGGATGGCGGTGCTTATATATGAGGAATATATGATGAAAAGATGCGAGATGGTGGTACTTGGAGTGTTGAATAGGTGGACGAACGGACACACAGACAGATGCATGGACGGATGCACAAATGGCTGCACGGACGGATGGACGCATGGACGGACGCAGGAGCGGATGCATGGAAGAACACATAGACGGACGCACGGATGGACGTGCGGACGCACGAACAGACGCACGCGTGGACGGGCGGATGGATGCACGGGCGGCCTCACAGACGCACGCATGAACGGACGGAAGCAAGAACGAATGGACGGACGAATGCTTCGCCCCACTCTTCATCATTCACTCCGTAGATATGCTGCCATTTTTTTTGGCGTCCCGCAGCACGTGAACTTAATACGAGATAGCAGTTGACCAATAGTCCCTCGTACGCAACCTAAAGGCACCAAGTCTGCCAGTACGGGAACCTCGCTATGAATGTAGGAATTAAGTGTACGTTTAAAGTTCGTTTTCTTAGTTAAACGCAACATAAATGATACATAAGAGACGATCATAATATGGAAACTATAGCGGATGTTATTAAAAGTAATTGTAATGAAAATGTAAAAAAAGTGGGCGAAAAGATAACTTGACGAAGGTTGAAGGTTCGGTCCCTGCCCAAAGCGAGTCATCTTTTTGTCCCCTTTTTTATTTCTTCCGACTTACATTACAATGTCTGTTAGATATGGTTTTTGGTGCGTCCTACAAAAATAAACGAACCTTGAAATGTACACTTATTTTCTTCATTGATAGCGGGGGCCTCGTTCGAGTTGGTGTCTTGAGGTGGCATGCGAGGTATTATTGGTCAGCTTCCAGCTCGTTATAAGACCACGTGCTACGTGGTGCTAAATAGACATAAAATGTTTTCCACTCTCACCGTCTTGGCAACTGGAGGCGCTCGTTGATGCTCCCAAGCAGGGTGCCTCAGTGTGCTCCTCCGGAACAGGGTGGAGACAGTGCTTTTGTAGACGCCATACTGGTTCAAACGTATGAGTTCGCTGACAATGCCTGGCATGCAGAGAGGCATCGTTTTCAGCAAAACGTGTGGTAATTTGACTCAGTTTATTTTTTCTGTCGGTAGAGCTCACCCATATAATGTTTTTAGGAAATGGGACAGGCACTAATTATTACACAAAAAGCATTTCACGGCGAAATGGAGACATTTGGAGCATGTCTATAGGTCCGTTTGTCTGACTGGCTGCGTAAGTGATTGCGCTCTCACAGCTGATTGAATGAAGGAGTTACCAAAACTGACATGACATAATAAGAATGAATGGCTAGCATGAATGACAGGCCATGACACAAAAATCATGTCATGCAAGTCATGTGCGGCAAGATTTATGACAGTCATAATGTTCTAACTGCCGTTTCATTAACGTTAATTATATAAATATTGACAGGAAATTATAACAGAATAACTTAAAAAATATTGGTCATAATGCCCAAAAATTTCAGACATGACATGTACATAATTACATATATTACCCGGCCCTGCACCTGTAAACATTGTTTTATGAACTTGTTCCGTACCAAAACTTACATGCCCTGAAAGAGGTTACAAATAGTACAAATAGCTGATCGTGACTCCCGAGCATTGTCCTGCATGTCATGCAAGCTATGATATACATCATGTCGTCATGGAGATCTAACGGCCACTTCTTTAATTAGGTGTGCACCAAAATTGACACGACATGATAAAAGGGTGCAAATACCATAACTGGCTTGTCATAAGATTATAACAGTGTGATGCGTGTCACGTGCGCCATGGCACACATGAAAAAGTCATGTGGCTTCTGTCATGTAAGCGATAGTGCCACGTGTTGTGAATACGAGCAGCCAGCCAAACTGCCCAATAACAGTGTGACCAGAATAAGCTTGGTATAAAGCTGGCATGTCTAGGTTGGCGCCCCAATTGACCTTTTCATTTGCTTTTGTAGACTCGTACTTGCGACACGATGTACCAATAAAGATTTTCCAACTGTTCCTTGTTGGTCCTCGGCCTTTGGACGTAACATCTGGCGACCATGTGCTATGAGCCTGCAAGGGCTTTGGAACAACAAAAAAAAGTTCTATGCTGTTAGAAGTTCCTAGGGGTGTCGGCGTCACATAGCGAGCAACCTGAACAGCAGGGATGGCAGATCCAGTGACGCAATTGGTGGGAAGAATTAACCACATAGAACCTCTTGACTACTTTTCAAGTGATTGGAATTCACATGACGAACGGTTGACGTCGTTTCTTGACTTCAATAAAGTACTGGAGGCAGACAAGGTTCGCGCGTTCGTGAGCATAATAGGGGCGAAGATGTACGCCATACTAAAGTCGATGACGACCCCTGACCTTTAATCAGAGTAGTCGTACGACGAATTCAGGAAACTGCTTGGTGCCCATCTCTCAGCGAAGCATTCAGTAATTCAGCCAAGTTTTATCGATGGTCTCAGCATGAGACTGAATCCATTGCCCATTCAGCAACAGAAAGTGCAGCAGAAGTTCATGGTTCAGCGAGCGTCTCTGACGTACACCACGTAAATGCACAAAAGCGAGTGCAGAAAGCAGTTGCAGTAAAAGATGCCAGCGAAAACAAAGCGTCTAACACGTGTCGGCGGTGAGGCTCTTTTAGGTACTATCTTGAGCAATATGAACTCGAACACGCGAACGCGTGTCGAATGGCCTCGAACCCTACAGCAGATGACTTGCAGCGGCCGCTGTGGGAAACAAAGAGCAAAGGGCAGCGTGCTTACGCCAGCTGTTTAAACTGCCTCCTCGATATTGTTGCTGCAAAACGCAGCTTGTAGCATGTCAGCTACTAGTGGCTGCTGTCGGTCATATGAATTCACATCAACGCGCACAGCCACAACCAGTTGACCAAGCAGGCTATGAAGCTACATGAACATCGGCTGTGACGTTGCCAGCAGCGATGCACAGGCCGTGCTTTTATTACATCTACATGGTGTTCGCTGGACATTTTCATACGCATCCTTGTTTTCGGTGAATTTTTTTTTCATGTTATCATTGCTAGCGGCCGAAGGCACGCGCTAAACTGTTGTTTCACAGCAACGATCATGCGGGTATGGTTACGCGGGAGTGCAAACAGTCAGCGGAAGAGCGCTCTCCTTTCCCTTCCAGTTTCGGCAGCGCCATCCTCGTATCACAATATCTGTATTTTGAGGCTCTTGGCCACGCACTCGCGCGTTCAAACTCATATTGCTCACGATAGTACGTGAGCAAAAACGGCACACATGCTTCCGCGACGAGTTTTGGCTGCGACGAGAAAGGGCATATTCAGTGTATATGCGAGTCTGATAAGAGCACGAATTTCTCTCACGCGTGAGCGCACAGCATAAATGTTCTTGACTGTGCCACAGAATATAACTAAATGACATGACAGACTCAGCAAAAGATGCAATAACTGCACGCCTACTGATAAACAAGGCTCCGTTCGAAGTAGAATTGTATACGAGGGCAGCGGTATCCGTGATTTCTCGCAGACAACAGTGACAGTGGTTCCCCTCTTTGAAGTTGAGAGCAACAAAATTACATTTACGCACTTACATGGGTGCAATCGTCAAACCTGCAGGAGTGGCTAAAGTTGTTGTTAAAGATAAAAGACAAAGCATTTTATCACCCCTGCATGTCTCTGAGCAGAAAGGACCGCCACTTCTGCACCGAGAACGATTACAGCACGTTGGGCTCAATTGGAACGCTGTATTTTCCTGCCGCAAGCTCTGCTCGGCATGGGAGCCGAGAAACAAAGAAGCAAAGTAGAGGTGAGCAAGCTTTTGCGATTGTGCAGTAACCTTTTCAAGAAATAATTGGGATGTATCACAGAAGGGAATACAGCACTCTTTCTAAAAACAGACGCTCATCAAAAGTTTTTTAGGCGTGCAGTGTGCCTTTTGCACTGGATCCAGAAGTGGACAAAGAGCTTGACGAAATGTTGTCAATGAGTATGATCCCACCATTAGCCACGTGCGAATATGCGACGACAGTAGTGCCTGTGGTAAACAAAGACGGAAACATTCGCCTGTGTGGCGACTACAAGACTAGTGTGAGCGCTACCGCAGACACTGATCGCTATCCTTTACCACGTGTTGAAAAAATTTTCGCTGCACTGAAGGTGGCAAAGAATTTTATAAAATTGACTAGAACCGAGCCTGTGAAATCGGCACGTCATCTTCTCGAAATGGAGAGGACTGTTTACCGTAAATCGGCTGCCTTTCAACGTGTCTTCGGTGCCTGGTATTTTTGAGCGAATAACGGACACCATGCTCAAAGATCTGAAAGGGGTTGCAAGCTATTTGGATGACATCCTAGCGACAGGAAGGACTATAGCCGAACACCAAAGGTCCATTCAATTCACGCTGCACTTCAAGAACTAGTTCACGGTGGTGCCATCTGGGTGTTGCCTTCGTGCAGGTGACGTTGCAGCAAGGGCAGCAGTGACGACATGCGGAAACGAATACGATAGTGTAGATGTCGTGCAAGCTCTATGCTAGCCATCGGCTGCGTCGAGGATTAGGCAGGCTGCAATTCGTAAAAGACGACACCGCTTACGTTGCTTGGCATGTGTCTACAGAAAAATGATCACTTTTGTACTTATTGCACGTCGCTAAAACAGACACAAATGCAATCGGCTGTGTCATCTGCTGCAGCTGCAGCCATTTTGTGCTGCACGGATTCGGCTCTACTTCACGAGGAGGTGCAGGGAATTCGGGAACTAGCCTTGCACGCCACCTGCACTTTTTCGGAACGAGGATTCAGGTGCCGCTGCCGCCATGTTGAACTCGTGAAACGAACGCCGAAGTGCAGCGCCTCCATGAGCCTGTTCACGAGGTGCAGGTCAAACGAATAGACCTCTACAAAACCTGGAAGCAGCTCCCATTTGGAAAGCTGGGGAGTTTAACTAATAGCTGAAAAATGCGCTTTTTCAAAAGGACTTCATCTACTTGGGACACAAGTTGAGTTCAGATGGAATACATCCCACGACGGACAACATTGATGCCATTGTAGCTACACCAGCACCAGAGAACAAGCTGTAACTTCGTTCTTTGCTCGGAGCCGTAAACTACTGCAGAAAACTTCTACCTCAACTGGCAACTCTGGATTATCCCCTGTACAAACTACTGCGGTACGACAAAGCTTGGGCGTGGGCCAGCGAAGTTCAAACGGCCTTTGACGACATTAAGGCTGCGTAGGGGTTCACGGAGGTTCTGGCTCACTATGATTTTTAAAAACTGCTCCAAATGATTTCAGATGCATCTCATTGCGATGTAAGTGCGGTAGCTTCTCAAAATTTTGCCCGATGAAATCGTTCGCCATGTTGCTTACGCTTGAAAGACTCTGTTCGATGCTGAGCAGAAGTACAGCCAGATCTAGAATAGGCGTTAGCAATCATCATCGGCGTGGAGAAGTTTCACTACCATATACGGGCGCCGGTTCCTACTGGTAACCGATCCGAAATCATAGCAGACTATTTGGGCCCAAAGTCTGGCATGCCAACTTTGGCAGCAGCGACACCTACTCTTTGGGCAGTGACGTTATCTGCCTACACGTGAACCATGAAGTTTCGACCAACAAATGAAAGCCTAGAGGCTGACACCTTGTCGAGCTTGCCATTTCGTCAAGACTCCTCCAATGCTGCAAAAGAGATCTACTCGGTGCGCTTCCAATCAATGGCAGAGACGCACAAAGATATTACACGTGCAACCTCGCATGACCAAATTCTTTACAGTGTACTCGAGCTCACAAGTACGTGTTGGCTCCACTTTACGAGCGCTGCGGAGCTCAAGCTTTTCTTGGACAGGCAGATGTAGCTGACCACACATCGAGGCTGCCTCCTGGAGGGAATGGGTGTAGTGGGACCTGCAAAGCTGAGGTCTCTGGTTCTACAAGAACTTTACGACGGTCATACAGGTGTCGTGCGATTCAGAGTTCGCCAGCACCTATGCTCGGTAGCCTTCATTTGACGCGGATGTCGAGTCTCACGTCAAAGGATGCAAACCGAGCTAATTGATTTGATTGATACGTGGGGTTTAACATCCCAAAACCACCATATGATTATGAGAGACGCCGCAGTAGAGGGCTGCGGAAATTTCAACCACCTGGGGTTCTTTAACGTGCACCCGAGTCTGAGCACACGGGCCTACAACATTTCCACCTCCATCAGAAACGCAGCCACTGAAGCCGGGACTCAAACCTAGCTAGGAGTTGCGAAGTGCCCCTAACACTGCTTCATTGCACCCATGGTAGTGGCCAACAATCCCTTGGAAACGAGTACACATCGAATTTGCTCGACCCTTCAGGCGTCCCACGCTTTTATTTGTGGTTGATGTGCATCCTAAATGACCATAGGTGTGCATCAAAAAAAAGGAAACTAGCAGGGCAGCCTAGCTTCTATCATTTTCGCGACACGTTTAGCCGCTTCCGTTATCCCGCAACAATCGCGTCTCACAACGGCCCACCATTTCCGTCCGCCGAGTTCCAGACGTTTGTGCGAGAAATAGGAGCGCGTCACGCCACAACAGCACCTTATCACCCCAGTTCGAATGGCTTGGCTGGTTCAGTCCCTAACGAAGGCCACGAAAAAAAAACTTTGCAGATCCCACGTACAGTGGGAATCGATGAAATGCCAAGCAGGAATAAGAAAGATTGATATGTCACTTTAAAATTAGCACAATGTTACGAGGTGGAGGTAAATGATACCATACATGACTTCCGTGCGATGATTATCATGTTTGGTTCGGCCGTTTGCCTTCGTCATCTATTCACGTCATGTGATGCCAAATTTTGTACATGTGGAGCTAGCGAAACGGCTGCGAACACGCTAATAGCATGGTATTGTGTCATGTTCTTACATGACATGTGTGTCAGGATTATCAAGATTGCACCAGTTTATATTTCGTCATTCATTGACGTCACGTAACACGAAATTTGGTATATGCGGAGCGAGCAAAACGGCTGTGGGCGCATCATGTAGGCCCAATATACTCTTATGTAGCGTTGACGCGCGCGCATGCTGGGCACATCGACGCTACGTTGGCAAAACGCGAGCACCCTATAGTCTTACGCCAGGCACGACCAAGGAGGATTCAAAAAATTTAATCCTCCTTGGGCGCGACTAGCGTCTGTCGGCGCGGCCCGACGGCAACCGGCGCGAAATTTGTGCCGATGCGTTACCCAGACAACAATCTCTCTTTTCGTGACAGAGGGACGCCGCACGTGCTAAAACGTGCATGCGTCAAAGCAACGCAGCGTGGCGCACGCCGGCGAGTATATGGCGAAACCGGCGCCTGGCGTCGCAACGCTGGCGTAGCGCGACGAAATTAACGTCGGCGAGCACGCGCACCGCGTGACGTCGAATTGTATTGTCGCCTTGACTACGGCATGTAGCCATGTTCTCACATGACACGCATCTCATGATTATCATGTTTGCACCAGTATCATACCTTCGTCATCCATTCGCAACCCGTAATACCAAGTTTGGTATAAGTGAAGCCAGCAAAACGGCCGCCAGCGCATCAAGAGCGTGGCATGTAGCCATGTTGTTACACGACACGCAACTAATGAATATCATGTTTGCACCAATCTCATACCTTCGTCATACAATGACGTACCCTAATACCAAATTTGGTATATGTGACGCTAGCGAACCGGCCGCGAGTGCATCATGAGCATGACATGTAGTCTTGTTGTTACATGACACGGATGACGTGATTTTCATGTTAGGGTCTGCGGTTGTGTTCACCACGAAACCATTTCATACCATACCAGTTTTAATTTCGAAGCATTTCTTAGCGAACTTCGGCAATTTTGAGCGTATCTATCTATCTATCTATCTATCTATCTATCTATCTATCTATCTATCTATCTATCTATCTATCTATCTATTTAGCCGCCTATGGCTTTTAGCTCTTCTGGCCGTTTTGATATTGGTACCGATACCAAAGTTGGTATGGCATAACAGGACTGTATGAAGAACATATCTTAGTAGTCATAGCATGAAAATCATGACATGCATGTCATGAATGTCATAATTTTCTTTTCATGGTGCTGCAGCTCTTGTAGTGGTTTCGTTCACATGGCATGTTCCAAAACTCATATGGTATGACATGATTGCATGGCAAACACAAGTGACAGACCCAAACTGAAAAAGCAGGACATGCGTGTCATGTAACAACATGACTACCCGCCACGCTCATGATGCGCTCGTGACCGTTTCGCTAGCGTGACATATACCTAAATTGGTATTACAGTACGTGAATAGATGACTAAGCTATGATACTCGTGCAAACTTGATAAACATGAAATGCGTGACATGTAACAACATGACTACATGCTACGCTCATGATGCACTCTCGGCCGTTTCGCTAGCTTCACATACATCAAACTCAGTATTACGAAACGCGACCAGACGACATAGGTAAATTACACATCCAAACACGATAATCACGATATATGCGTGTCAAGTAACAACATGACTATTTGCTACACTGATGATGCGCTCGCGGCCGCTTCGCAAGCTTCACATATGCCAAATTTGGTGTTACGTGATGCCAATGAATGACGAAGATATGTTACTGGTGGAAACATAAAAAATGGCAGCATATCCACGGAGTGAATGATGGAGAGTGGGGCGAAGCATTCGTCCGTCCATGCGTCCGTCTGTGTGACCGTCCATGCGTCTGTTTGTGCGCCCGTCCCTGCGTTCTTTCATGCATCGGCCCCTGCGTCCGTTCATGCGTCCATCCATGCATCTGTTTGTGTGTCCGTTCGCTCATCTATTCAACACTCCAAGTCCCACCATCTCGCATCTTTTTATCATATATTCCCCATATAGAAGCACCGCCATCCAGCGGACATTCCAAGGACTAAACGAGAAGTGGCACACGCACACTTTCTTACGGCCTGCGCTTTGGGTCCACTTCCCACCTTTAACCACCTCGAGTTCATGGTAAATTCTAGTTCACTGTATTCATGGCACTGCGACCAAACGCTCGCAAAACCTTTCGAAAACCAAGGAGGTTACGCCCAGCGAGTATAACGTAGCAATTTTTCCCTGTCAGATAGGGCTCAATTTACATGCCGATGGCTGCTAATGAGAAATGAGAGACAGGAGAATTCGGCTTTTACTTTCTTACGGCTTGCGCTTCGTATCTACTTCTCATTTTTAACCACCTTGAGTTCATTCATGGTATATACAAGTTCATTGTATTCATGGCACTGCGGCTCAACGCTCGCTAAACCTTTCTAAAGCTAAGGAGGTTACACCCAGCGAGTATAATGTAGCATCCCTTTCTTGCTCGATAGTGCTCAATGTACATGCCAATGGCTGCTAACGGGGATCGCAGCGTGCGCGTTGACTAAAAGCCGAATGCTCATGTCTCTCATTCCCCATTAGCAGCCATTGGCATGTACATTGAGCACTATTTTTTATTGTTAAACAACGCACAGAAGAAATCTCTCACTGGCACCACCTTGGAGGTCAAGTGTTATACCTATTTCGGGTATGTGCCACTGGTGGTTACATACGAGGGACGCCCAAGCCACGCCATAAGGAGCTTCGCCCCTAATAATCATGGGATGCGTGTCATGTGAGGACATGACTACATGCAACAGGCAAGGCGCCAATACATTTCGACGTAACGCGGTGCGCGTGCTCGCCGGCGTTCATGTCGTCGCGTCGCGCCGGCGTTGCCACGCCAGGCACCGGTCCTGCCATATACTCGCAAGCGCGCACTGCGTTGCTTTGACGCGTGCGCATTTCGGCGCGTCTGGCGTCTGTGCGTCACGAAAAGGAGGAGACGCAGTGTTGTCTGGGTAACGCATTGGCGCGAAATGTAGCACGTCGCATTTCGCGCCTGTTACCGTAGGGCCGCGCCGACGGACGCTGGTCGCTCATGGTTTCGGACTATAGAGTGCTCGCGTTATCCTAACGTAGCAACGCGCGTGAACGCTACATTAGAGTATATTGGGCCCTCCATGATGCGCTTGTGGCTGTTTCGCTAGGTCCACAAATTCGGTGTTGCGTGACGTCAATAGATGATGAAATATATGACTGGCGCAAACATGATCATTCTGACACGCATGTCATGTAAGAACATGACAACATACCATGCTCATAGCGTGCTCGTGGCCGTTTTGCTGGCTCCACATATACTAAATTTGGTTTCACGAGAAGTGAGTTGATGACAAAGGTAAACGACACATACAAACATGATAATCATGACACGGAAGTCATGTACTACATCATTTACTTCCACCTCGTAACGTCGTGCTGAATTTGAAGTGGCATATCAACATTTCTCATTCGTGCTTCGCATATCATCGATCCTCATTGTACGTGGGATCTGTCATATTTTTTCAATATGTTATGTGAATGAATCCACCACTAGAGCTTCAACACCATGAATTGTAAATCATGACATACATGCCATTAATTTCATGTCATGGCTAGTCAGTTATGTTATTCATACAGACATGTTATGCCATACCAAGTTTGGTATCGATGCCATTATCGAAATGGCCAGGAGAGCTAAAAGTCGTAAGCGGCTAGATAGATAGATACGCTCAAAGTCTCCGAAGTTCGCTAAGAAATGCTTCGCATTTAAAATATTTAACCACTGGAACCCTGCCCGTCAAGCTTGACAGCTTCTCGCTTGCTTATCGGAATACATCATTCGCTATAACGAAAGAAGCGCCGGCTAACCTTATGTTCAGGTGCCGTCTTCGTTCCACACTAGACATTCTCAAGACAGAACTAGAGAAATGAGTTCGCCACCAGTAAATTATTCATTCCAGCGAATACAGTTGCAAAGTTCCACAATTTTTTTTAGGCCACTGTGTTCTTGTTCTGAATTACAGGGGACTACCCAAGTGGCTTCCGGGTATTATGGTACGGCAGGAAGGAGGTGTTTTGTACGCCGTCAAGGTGCACACACTGCGGGACCTTGCCGTGTGGTATCGTCACCAAGATCAGCTTCTCTTGGGTGAAGCTGGCATCGTCAAGGGTGAGGAGAACAAGGACACCTTCTTGTAGTTATCGGACGCCCCTAGGGAGACTCCTACGGTAGTGCCTGCTGCCTCCTATGCAGCACCACCAGTGCGAAGATATCCCGTGCGCAATCGACGAGCGCCATATCGCTACACCACATCTTAATTTTGTTTAACTACAGCTTCCCACAATAGAACGAAAGCAAATATAATGTATGCGATAGCACCTTGTGTTGTAGAAAAGACCGGCCAGCCGAACTGCGCGATAACTATGTGACGCCACTGCGATCAATATAAACTGCCATGTTCACGCTGCCGCCCCACTCCCCATCTTGGTTTGCATTTTTACCGTCGTGCGTCCGACGCGATGTAGCAATAAAGTGTTTGCTACTATTCTACGTTGGTCTCCGAACTTTAAATGTAACAGCTTCAATGACGGAATTTTGATCTTGACAACCAATATTGACATGTCACGGAAAGAGAGTATGACTAACATAAAGGATTAGTAATAACACAAAAACGAGATTACTTTACATGATTCAGATTAGCTTAATCTGGCTATATCTATACGGTCTTAACGAATCATGCTCCAGCATCCACAGAGCTAGACAATCTTAACTCACTTTAAATTCACTTGCTCGTTGCTTACTTAAGGTGAATTACCTTAATCCAGCTTCATTCACACGGCCTTATTTGGCAATACTCAAGCATCATTTGAGAATAGGCTGCCTCAACTTACTCAAAATAGATTTTTAGCATTAGCTTTGTTAATATTAGCTTAATACGCTTTATTTTGGGCTGACTTAGTGTCTATCCTCAGTAATCTAACATGCAGGGCAAGCTCACTCTGAATTTACTTGCTCTTGATTAGCTGAATGGAGATTAGCTTAATCTGGTACAATCCACAGCGTTCGTTACCATGATTGGTCATATACTCGACTGAACAAATTGAATTCACTCCAAATGCCTGGTTCAACATTGCGTTAGTTTGAGATTGACTAATCTGGCTTTATCTCTATTGTCGATTGTGGCCATAGTCATCTAAATAGCTAGGCAGTTTTCACTTGGTGAGAAGAGACTAGCACAAGATTGCATTATTTAGGTTAGCTTAATCTGGTAAGCTTAATCTAGAAACGCCAGAGGGGAGCTAATAATAAAATTTGCAGAATGCAATAATATACAGATTTTAAATACCTTCTACTGAAAGCGAAGAAACAGTAAGTAGACATGGAAGAGCCCTAAATGCGAAAATTAGAACGAAACAGACTTTATAGTAAGTGCACACAAGACATCGTGCAGGATGTGGGAGAGCTTGGCAAGGTACGATGCAGTAACCATAGAATTGTACGGTGTCGTATCAGGCTATAGACTTGAAGAAGGAACGACAGGAACTGATACGCAAAAAACCAATCACTAAGCTAGCACTTAGAGGGAAAGTACAGGAATTCAGAGTCTCGCTTCAGAACAGGTACTCAACTCTTATCGAGAAAACCAGCCTCAGCATTGTCGCAATGTATAATAATCTGACAACTATCATTGCGGAGTGTGCAGTGGAAGTTGGAGGTACGGTACTTAGACAATACACTGGCAAGCTGTCCAAGGAAACGAAGTATCTCATTAAGAAGCGTCCAAGCATGAAAGCCTCAAGTATAACAGAAAAAAATAGAGTTGGTGGAGTTTTCGAAGTTGATTATTAAGCGTCATGTATCTGGTGTAAGAAGGTATAGCATTAAAAGTATTGAACATGCTCTGAAGAGTGGAGGAGCATCAAAGCAGTGAAGAGAAAACTTGCGATAGGCAAAAAACGGGTGTATGCACTAAAGGACAAAGAAGGCAAAATAACTACCAATATGGATAGGATATTTAAATTAGCAGAGAAGTTTTACAAAGATCTGTACAGTAGCCGGAATAAACACGACCCTAATATAGGAAACTAGCAGTAGCCCAGATGACACCCCACCAAAAATGAAAGAAGAAGCCAGAAAAGTCTTGGAGGGCATGCAAAGAGGCAAAGCTGCTGGTGAGAATTAGGTAACATCACATCTGCTAAAATATGCAGTTAAGAATGTGTTAGAAAAAATAGCGAACCTGTCTACGAGGTGTCTCCTGAGGAGAAAAATACTGGAATCTTGGAAGAAAGCTAATACATGAGAAAGGAGATGACAAGAACTTGAATAATTACTGGCTTATCAGCTTGCTATCCGTAGTATACAGGCTTTTAACAAAGGTAACTGCTAACAGAATTAAGACAACATAAGAATTCAATCAACCAAAGGAACAAGCAGTATTTCGATCATGCTACTCAACAATCGAGTGCACTCATTAAAACAATCAGGTAATAGAGAAATGCTAAGAATATAGCCAACCACTATAGATAGTTTCCATAGATTACGAGAAGGCGTTCGATTCAGTAGAAATATCAGCAGTTATGCAGACACTGCGGAATCAGGGTGCCGACGAAGCATACGTAAACATCCTGGAAGAAATTTACAGAGGATCAACTGCTACAATAGTGCTTCGTAAAGAAAACCACAGAATACCAATCAAGACGGGTGTAAGGCAGGAGAATACAATCTCCCCAATGCTATTTATCGCGTACCTACAGGAGGTTTTCAGAGGTCTAGAATGGGAACAGATAGGTATAAGAGTTAATGGAGAGTACCTTAGTGACCTGGGTTTTTCCGATGACATTGCATTGTTGAGTAACTCAGGGGACTACTTGAAACTCGTGATTACGGAGTTAGACAAGGAGAGCAGAAAGGTAGGCTTTCAAACTACCATTCTGCAGAAAACAAAAGTAATATACAACGACCTCAGAAGAGAACAGCGCTTCGAGATAGGCAATAGTATACTTGAAGTTGTAAAAGATTACGGCTACTTAGGACAGGTAATAACCGTGGAGTCGAACCACGATATTGAAGTAACTAGAAGAACAAGAATGAGGTCGAGTACATTTGGCAAGCACTCTCAAATCATGACAGGTAGATTGCCACTCTGCCTCAAAAAGAAGGTATATAACGGCTGAATCTTGCGTGTACTTAGCTATGGAGCAGAAACATGGAGACTTACAAAGAGGGTTCAGCTTAGATTGGGGACGACGCAGCGAGCGATGGAAAGAGAAATGGTATGTGTAACATTAAGAGACAAGAAGAGACCAGAGTAGATTAGGGAATACACTGGGGTTAAGGATATCATAGTTGAAATCAAAAAGAGGAAATGGACATGAAGCGGGCATGTAGCGCGTAGACAGGATAACCGCTGGTCATTAAGGGCAACTAACTGGATTCCTAGAGTTGACAAGCGCGTTAGGGGGAGACAGAACTTTAGGTGGGCAGATGAGATTAAGACGTTTGTGGGTGTAAATTGGCAGCAGCAAGCACAGGACCTAGCTGAGTGGCGGAACATGGGGGGATGCCTTTGTCCTAGTGGACGTAGTAAGGCTGGCGATGTTGATGATGGTGATGATGATGATGAAGAATCTGGCTCAATTAGAATGGGCTTAACATGAGCATGCTTCGGCATTCAACAGGCTAGACAATCTCAACTCACTCCATATTGACTCACTCGTGATTATTTTAAAGTAGATTAACCTAATGCGGCGTATTTCACATTGCCCTATTGCGATCATACTATCCTAAACAACTGGCTAGGAAGTATCAACTTATTTTAAAATTGAAATGTTCAAGATGCGAATTACCTTATTCACGCAGCATCGAATTTCATCGAATCGGCTTAAGGTGAAGATACACAGTCATCCGAACAGCCAGTCATTCTCAATCAACAGAATATAGACTTGAAAGGATTATATTAACGCGGACTCGTTTAGTCACGCTCAATCTGAAGAAGGTAGCATAGTCTCGTTTATACTGCCTTATAGCTATGCCACGCTTATCCTGAATGGAATTAGCGTATTCCGACATAATCTCCACTAAACTTACCTAATTACACTTGACTGGCACCAATCAGTAAAAATTGGCACCAAGTCGCAATAATTGAGCTTGTCCCAAGTCAATTAGGCTGACATATGTTGGCTTAATTAACTAGGTTTGTTCTCTCTGTACCCTGATTTATTCTAGCAGCCTAATTGGTATCATGAAGTATCAATGAGTATTGGTCTGCATAGATTACTAATGATTCTTATGACGATGCTTATCCGGCATGAGATTAGATTAGGTTGTCTCAATCGACGAACATATCGGCATTGTGACCAAAGCCCATCCACATGACTTAACACAACGCTTAACACCTTTTTTGTAAAAGGAGCTTCGTGCGGTGATTCTGGGATGACTATAGCGACAAGAAAGGATTTCTTTAGCAGCACCTTCGCTGTCAATCATAAAAAAAATTCACGCCCGCATGTTGTAGAAGTCAAAAACTAACCTCACATATCTTGCCGCTGTAGGTCGGATGCCAGCGGTTGCGGCAGGAGCAAAAGAAAATACACTACGGGCTCCTCAGGACCCTCAGCAATGTTTTTTCTTTTTTTCGAATGCAAGGCTTTTTTGCATTTTGCGTGTGATTGCGCGCGCATGCGTGGCCAAGTCGTGGCCTCTCGTGGTGATCCCTTTAACGACCGAGCACGCCAAGTTCAAATCTGCCAATGGTTGATAGATGGCCGTCTACGTGTGATTTGTTGATTTTCAGCTGACTTTGATAATTTATTGCAAAATTCTTGCCGTGAGCTGCGCTATATTTGGCTCGCGTGTTCTGGGAGCCTTCACTAACAATCGGCGGCGTTTTATGACCACGCTCAAGAAGCGCTGCAGGGCTCCTGTAAAGCACACTTCTTTTTTTCACTCATAGTGAGGATCTCATTCTGGCATACTTGTTGCCTTGAAGTAGTACGCAAGGAATTATTGGTCAGCTGCCAAATCGTAATCAGACGACGTGCTACGTGACGACAAAGAAGGAAGAAACAAAAGTGTTACACAGTTACCGTCGAGGCTACTGGTGGCGCTGCCTGATGCTCTGACTGAGCTGCTAGGGTGGGTTAGCCGCCGTAATAGCCGAGTTGGTTGAGTATCAGACGCGTTCTTCGAAGAGCCCAGGCTTGGTCCCTGCCCAGGGCAATGTATTTTTTCGTCCAGTTTTCTTTCTCCTTGTTTACCTTACAAAGACTTGTGATGACATCCTCTATACTTTCCTTGGCAAGTTTGTGTGTTAGATGTAATGAATAATTTATCTGACAAAGAAAACGAACCATTAAACATACACTTTTTCCTAATAATTTTGTGTGTGGTTTACAAAAGTTACAAAACCGTGTTATGATTGTTGAGGGTTGCCAGACTGGAGGACTCCGGAAATTTTGACCATCTGGCATCCATTATTGTGCACTGACATTGCACAGTACATGGGTGCCTACCATTTCATCCCCACGGAAATCTGACCGCCACGGCAGGGATCAAGCAGTGACATTCGAGTCAGCAGCCGAGCACCCTAGCCACTGATCTACCATTGCGGGATATATGTGCATATCTAGCAGGTGCGAGTTTTCTCAGTTTAGAGTTTTCATGCTCTGACGTTTGGCAAAAGTGCATTTGCGGCGTATGCTGTGTTCATGTAAAGGAAGGAAAAAACAGAACAGCCCCAAAGAGCACACAAATAAAAATTCATCTGCTATCGGCCAGCTGGCATTTTTCTATGCCAGTACGAGAATACAACTCACTTGGATTTCTTTCTATGATTATATTTTTACTTGTTACCCTAATGCCTTTGGATTTGAAACAGAAAAGTTGATTATAATAAACCAGAAAAATAAAAGTGTTTTTAATGGTGATGCAATGAATACCAACATTACAACATTGGTAGAATCAGGGTGATATGTTGTTGAGCTTGTTGCTATATGACAATCAAATATGAGCTTGTTGCTATATGACAATCAATACCAACAGTTTAGAAGTGGTCAAGTCAGGGCAATGTGTATTTTGCTTTAAATATGAGCTTGTTGCTAAATGGAAGTTTGAATAATATGCCAGAGCAAATTATGCAATTATTTTCTTAAGATAGCAAGCAATCACTCTTGGAATGGCCAAAACATCAATCGAATAGTAGATTAATGATTGAGTCCGAGTAAATCAAAGATCCTCTGGTGGTGTATTTTGGCTGTAGAAAGGTATGCAGTATGAAAAACGCCAGGCCTGCGCGACGGCGCTGCACAATCGCAGCGAAAGCTAGACAAGCAGCTTTGCAGAGCTTTTTCAAAACACTCATTGGGTGACTACTGCAAGCGCAGTTGCTTGATACTCACTAGGGCATTAATAAAAGGTTTCTTGGGTAATCGCCCTGCATTCAATAGGCTATTTTTCGTCATTCTTCTGAGAACCGCGGCATCCACTAAATACTTGCAAGAAATTTTGTGCCAATTGTTCATGCGGTGGCCTGACGACGATGATGAAATATGGCTGAAGTGGGTATGCGCCACAGTTAATGGGGAAACAAGAACAAGCTTTTGTAACGGGTTGGAGCATTGGATGGCCCACTCGTAACACTTTCGCATTGTGCGACAGCTGGTACTGTCACACAATGCTTTCACTGTTTTAAAGTGCTTTATAAGTCGTATTAACATGATTGCTTCCCCGAGATCAATCTTGTCTAAGGCAAATTTGCAAACACGTCACAAGCACCTGTGCAGGTCGGTGGTAGAATACTTGGCTGGCACCCAGCGGACTCGGGTTTGAGCCCCCTTATCTCATTGCTGCTAGGTTGTTTTTGTTTTTCAATTTCGCGTGATGTGGTTATAGACACCGGCGGCGGCGGATAACAGCGCGTTACCCGAGTTGTGATCTCATAACAGCTTTGGCTGTAAAACTGCGAATGTAGATTATTCAACCTTATTAAGCCCGCATTTGAACTGTATAGGCTTGCAGAGGCGCAAGGCCACTGTACACAAATTCACAGGATGAATATGTGAGCAGACACAAGTAGTTTTCTTACAAGAAACATTAGGGGCAAAGACGCCTATTTACTGAGTTATCCCACTGTTGCGTACCAAAGCGAAAGGGGGACGGGCAAAGCTATCCTTAGAGCAAAAAAAACGTATCTTTTGTTAATAAACCTATATATTATAGGAAGTAAATAAGATCTAAATAGAAACTATAATAAACTAAAATAAATTTAATAGGAATGATAAACCTTAATACAATAGGAACTAGTCAGACACAGGGCAAAGCTTGTCGGGATCCTACCTGTTGTTAAGAATGCCGAAGGTTTCGTCCTTCCTTCCCGCCGTACAGACGCCATAAAAGACGTTCACATTCACCGCCTAATTTTACGGGTCCAGAGGAGGGCAACTCATCAGGAAGTAACAACTCGGAACAAGCCGCACATTAAGGTTCTGTTGAGAGCCCAGTGGCACCTTCAGATCTCCAGTGTCAGTCATCGACAACGACAGTTACGAAGCTCGAGATGACAAATTTTAATGAGAATCTGCTATCATGGACCAGATTCTGGAATCAGTTCCAATGTACGATTTACAAAAATACAGCGCTCTGTACCGCTGACAAGCTCCTGTATCGGACCAGCTATTGAACCGCAAAGGCTGCGGCTGCTATCGATGGTCTGCCACTTAGTGAACAAAACTACGAAATGGCTATGAAGACATTGGTTGAACGATTTGGCAAGGTCGAGGTCATCATTGACGAGCACATGTCGTTATTATTGAGGTCAACCCGGCGAAAATCTTCAGGACACCGAGAGGCTAAGGACACTCTACGATGAACTCCAGATGGGTGTCCGCAGTCTCGAGGCATCGGGTGTGGCTTCTAGCACTTACAACGTCCTTCTTTGACCGTTCTCCGGAAAAGCATCCCGAATGAGCTATGCCTCGAGTACTTCCAGAGAAAGACAACAGAAGTCGTTCCTGAAGATGACCTTCAGGAGGTCCTAAATTTCATGAAGGTGGAGGTGGAGAGTTGAGATAGAGCCCAGCGTGCAGTACGACCGGTGCCTGACGCCGCTATGAAAGAGAAAGCTCCAATCACTAGAGACCGCCTGCCGTCTACGTCTGTTCTAGCAGTGACTGGGGGTGGGGAGGACTGCATATTTTGCAATCAACAAAGGCACACCTAGGAAAGCTGTATCGGCCGCAATGCAATGGAGCAGAAAATGGCAGTGATGCTGAAGGAGCAGTGCTGTTAAAAGTGCGTGAAAAGAAATCACCGTGTCACCGAGTGTTGAACATCAAGGTGGCTCAAGTGTGCGAAGTGTTCCGGACGGCACACTACAGGCGACTGCGAGCTCAACCAAAGAGTAGCGCCACCTCCCTCAAGTGAAGGTACAAAGGCAAGAGTACTTCTCCAGACGGCGCGAGCATCTGCAGAAGGAGCGAATAAAATTGCTTTGGTGCAAATGCTGCTCGACGGTGGTAGCCTAAGAACGTTCGTGCGAGAGGAGGTTTCCTGTCATCTAATGATCTAGGTCATAAGACAGCAGAGGCTGACCATTGTGAAGGGTAGGAAGTAGATGATGGCATCCCACTGCTACCACAAGTTGTTAACATAGGAAGTTGATGATGGCAGGTACGGCGGGTTTCTTCGCTGTAGCTGGCACCCCGCCGTCGTCCACATAGCCGACGCTCACCAATGAGAAAACGTGTTCGGAGGAGACTGAACGAAAGTTTATTTACATGATAGTTGAAAGATGGGAACTGCACAAGGATTCAAAAGATCCCGCATTGTGTACAATAGAGATTGAGTTCATGATTCCGCTCATGATTCTGCTCTTATTACCAAAATGTCCTCGGATTTTATAGCCCATCACATCGTTACACGGAGGTCCGAAGAAGGCGGTGACCACTCTTGCCACGAATCAATTGACTTGAAGTCTCAGTGGTACGCCCACCAGAAAGGGTGCAGATATTGCACCACTCGGCTGGGCGAAAAGCTCCAATGGTAGCACAAGCGCACCACAGAATGACGCACCCAGCCCACGCCTTGAAAGCACCTCAGGGCGAGGAGGTATAGTGTGGAGAGGGGAAGTTTAGCTTCTCCGGGGAGATGGCTGCTGACCCGAGTGTCAGCCTCGGTTCATGATTCCTTTCAGCTACAAGCTTTAGAGCTTTCTCGAACATAGCAGCCTGGGGATCCTGGGGACGGCTTATTCAACGTCTTCCGACGCTTCCGGACTGACGGTGCTTTGCGATTGCCTCGCTTAGATGACAATAGCCGAGTTGAGAGGTTGACTTAATGAGCCCAGCAACAGTGGCGCCGTCCCACGCTGTTCCAGCCCGTTCAACAAAAGGTTTGTCTCGCGAAAATTTCGTTGGGACCTGGTCACTACCTGGAGCCTTTACTGGACAGCGTCCAGCAGGCTGGTCGCCAATGGGGTCGAAAGCAACTTCGCAGACAGGCTTACGTACAATGGCGTCTGACCAGATGCACAGCCGGGCCAAACGTAACTTTTTCGGAAGCCAGATGCCGCTGGAGGAAAAACGCTGTCGTCAGGTAGAATGCTGGCTGAAAAACTGTCGTAACAATACCAGAGTACGCATAGAAGCACTCGAGATGCCCGAGATCAACCGAGACCGGCTGCTACCACTGGACGACTGTGTTACCCCCCTCGCACAGGAACAGGGCCTCAAACTTGCCGGCACAGTACCTTAGGGCTATCAGCCCGGAGTTGGAGTTGAGCTGCTTGTTGAAGCTGATTTCTACTGGGACATCACAACGTGCAGTGTCAAGTGCTTCAACTAGAGGCTCATAGCCACAGAGACAGTGTTTTGATGGAGGCTACGGGTCACAGGCAGAACATCGTCTGCCTCAACGCAGCAGACGAGCGCTGGAGTGACGCGTGTCAACGTGAACCAAGAACCAGATGACGCTTCTCATCCACTTGAAAAATTCTTGAAACTGGACCACCTTCACATCATCGGTGATGCACCACTGACCGCTGAAAACGCCGACATTTTGGGGGCATTTAAGAACGACATCGTTCACAAGAATGGTTGAAACGAAGTCAGGCTTCCATGGAAAAAAATTTATTTTATTTATTTATTTATAAATACTGCAATTCCTCATAGGGATTTCAGCAGGTGAGTTACAGTGCATAAAAAAGGATACATGGTTTACAACAACTGTACAATTCAACACAGATGAAATGGCTCTTTTCTCGGGTACAAAAAGTTGTTACAAATAATACAACAACAACAGAGGATTGGTATACAATGCTAATTAAGGTGGGACAAACAAGCTTAGAGAAGGCTGTAGAACTTGTGAATTCTGAAGTTTATTTCAATCGAAAATAGTTCTGGGAAAGAAGGGATACTTATAACAGTTAGTACGTGTGCGATATGGGTGACTGTTAGTTGGTGTCTTTGTCTGGTCGCGTACCCAGCTGAAAATGAAATCACATCTGAAAAATCTATTTTAAAATGCCCCTTGACTATTTGATAGAAACACTTCAGTCGCGTTAAAAGATTCCTTTGTGCTAACGACGGTAAGTCGGCTCATCGTAGAAGTTCGGTAACTTAGGTTCGCCCAAATTTCTTAAATATGTAGCGCGCAGCCTTCTTTTGTACGTTTTCTAGCCTGCTGATGTTTCTCTTTGTGTATGAATCCCAGATAACGACGCAATATTCTAATGCAGGTCGAACTACTGATTTGTACGCAAGTAAACGTACATCAGAAGTGGAAAGTTTTAGCGCTCGTCTAAGAAAGAAAAACTTTCTATTCGCGGCAGCAATCACCAAATCAATGTGCTTATTCCAATTAACATTATTAGTTATCCGTAAACCGAGGTACTTTTATTGAGTTACTTCTCTCAGAGTGATTGCGTTCACAGAGTAGTTAAAGACAAAAGGATTCTTTTTCTGGGTAATTCTCATGACTACAGTTTTATCGAAGTTTACAGCCATCTGCCATTGGTCATACCACGTGATAACTTTTTGAAGGGCATCGTTTAGGAGAAATTGATGTGACATGCTGCTTATTTCAGAGTGAATTACGCAATCATCTGCAAAAAGTTTCATTTTCACAGGAATATTGTCAACTATATCATTAATATATACCAGAAAGAGGATGGGACCAAGCACCGAACCCTGGGGAACGCCAGAGCTAACCGTTAGCCTACAGGAGCTGCTGTTTTTAAAATTAACAAACAGTTCCCGGTCTGATAGGTATGCCAAGATTCATTTAAGTAATTGGTTGTTCCTGAAAATTTTGTCTAGTTTGAAAAGTAATTTTTGGTGTGAAACTTTATCAAAGGCTTTAGAGAAATCCATGAAAATGGTGTCGGTTTGATTGCCGTTAATAATAGAGATAGCAAAGTCATGCACTGTCTGTACCAGCTGGGTGCGGGTAGAGTATCTTTTCCGGAACCCATGTTGAAAGTTGGTTAGTACACTATGTGTTTCCAGAAATTCAGATATGTGATTGTGTATAATGTGTTCTAGTATTTTGCAGCAAGTTGATGTTAAAGAAATGAAACGGTAGTTACTTATCATATGCTTGAGTCCTGTCTTATGTAATGGCTTCACTCTGGCGGTTCTCCAGTCACTTGGCAATTCTCCCTCATATAAAGATCTCGAAAACAAGACATGTAAATATTTTGAAGTCCATTCTGCGTAACGCTGTAAGAACATGTTCGGGATATTGTCTGGTCCTGGAAAATGATTTGATTGATTGATTGATATGTGGGGTTTAACGTCCCAAAACCACTCTATGATTATGAGAGACGCCGTAGTGGAGGGCTCCGGAAATTTAGACCACCTGGGGTTCTTTAACGTGCACCCAAATCTGAGCACACGGGCCTACAACATTTCCGCCTCCATCGGAAATGCAGCCGCCGCAGCCGGGATTCGAACCCGCGCCCTGCGGGTCAGCAGCCGAGTGCCTTAGCCACTAGACCACCGCGGCGGGGCAAGGTCCTGGAAAATGAATGGCAGCTGACCGGCACCAGGAGAAGGACATCACACAGGCTTCACTCACTCTTTGTGAAACTACTGCAAGATGACGAAATGATCCGCAGCTATGACCAGTCCATCCGGAACTAACTTCAAGCCGGACTTGCCGAGAAAACCAAAGACACACTAAAAACTATGGAGGGTATCGCATGAGTAAAAAGGCCCGGTTACTCTTCAGAGTGCTCATCTACTCTCCCAAAAATCAAATAGAGTGAACTTATAATTTTCCCCTGTATGAAAAGAGAGAGTGAAACAGCGTTCTACTTTTGCTCTCTTTGAGAGAGTAGAATGCCTATATACTATTCAAGCATAAGGAAGTAAAGCGCGGTTATACTGTTGCTCTTGATTACATTTAGATGCGTAGGCACACCGCGAGTGATTAGCACTACCTAATAACCACACATATATGCGGTAAATGTACTGCAAATGTTTGTTCAGGCGTTAGAAATTATTAACAAAAATAATAGCATTTTCAGCGCACGCCAGTGAATTTCCTTGCACCCGAAGGCACTTGGAACTTTTAATATCAACTAATATCAACAATATCTCAATATATTTTTGGGTCTGTGTAGTGAAATAAGCGAATAATATCATACTCAATCGGTCACGATTGAAGCTCAGCAGCAAACGGCTATGACATTCTTCTTATATTCATGTTTTGCGCTTCTACTATCGCTCGCGGGCGATGGCGCCGTAGGCCCAACGTACGAGACAGCTATATGTATACAGTGAAGTATTGTGGCTTTAGCCGTGAAAAGCAAACAAGAAGGACCGAAACTATGTCCAAGAAGGTGAAAACAAACTAGGTTGTTTAGTGTACACTTCATAAGCGTGATGTTTCGTACGCAGAAATTACTAATCACTTTGCGAGTCAGCGCAAATGACATTTATGTAATCGGTTGCGCTGATATTCTGTTTTCTACTGTGAAAGCACGTGTCGGGTAGACGTTCTGATCTCAAGAAGCGCAAAACAAACACAGTAAACACGTTAGCTACAGTTTGGCTGGTTTGAGACATGCAAAGACATTCAAATTTATGCATCTAAACAAGAAAATGCCGACATATCACCTACAATACATATGACATATTGAAGTAATCACCACGCCACCGTGTTTTAGGGTGGTGTAGTGGTTAGTGAGTTAGGCTAGCTAGCTGTGGTACGCCTAGAGGTGAAAAGATTGAGTCTCACTCGCTGAAGTTTTTCTTTTACAATTTAGTTTTTTTGTTGTAGTGCTCGTATTTAGCGATCCTGACGATCCACGAGCGCAGAGATGCGTCAAAAACGATTAAAAACCCAGTTTTGGCTCATGTTCTGCTTTTTTGTGAGGTGTATTACTACTCTCTTCAGTGGAAGTGTGCTACTCTGGTTCGGGCAGAGCAATGTTAGTGTGTTGAGGGGGAGTGTTGTGACCTGTTCTGGAAGAATCATCGCACTCAGCCTCAAAAAGAGGTGATTTATTTTGGAAAAGAGAGTGAAATATGGGACAAGAAAGTACTCTCTCAAAAAAGTGGCCAGCACTCCCCTAGTTTGCGGAGTGAAACTGGGGTGTCCCCACAAGGCCCGACTTATTACATGCCACAGCGAGATGTTGCCTCGCCAGGTAGCAAAACAATCAAGTTTAGGGTTGTTTTTGTTGCGTCCTCCAAAACAGGAGAGAAGCTATCATTCAACGACATTTTCTGCGCAGGACCAAACATAAGTCGAAGTTTGTCAAAACTATAATTCGATTTCAAGTGCACAATGTGGCCATAATGTCTGACATAGAAAAAGCTTTTCTCCAAATTGAGCTACCTGATAGGCATCGTGACGTTCTCCGCTTTATGTAGTATCAAAGTACACCAAATCAAGGCAAAACGCTACCCCCCGTTGAGAAATACCAAATAACAAGGGTACCATTCAGCGCTACGTGCAGCTCCTTACTCCCCGCAGCCTCCTTGGGTCATCATTTGAAAAGTCCCGACGAGAAATTTTCCCGCACCACTAAGATACTGAATGGTAACCTGTGTGTCGATGGCTTTGTTACTGTTGTTGGCAGTGTAAAGGAAGCGGAGCAGATATGCAAAGAAGCGCAGTCTATACTCGAGACGGGAAGCATCAAGCTGAGGAACGCGCGATTGAATAATGAAGTTTTAATGTCAACGGCTGCTTAGACTGGGACCACCCTGAAGGCTCTAGCGGAGTTGGACCCCACAAAGATTGTCGCTGCAGAACGGAGGCCTGGCACAGATGAGTTTGTTTTTTAGATGCCCACCCTGATTGGATTCCTTGCAAGTCGACAGGACACAAAGCCATTGATCCTATGGTCTCTAGCACGCATTTCGACCCTTATGGTTTCCTCGTGCCCACTAATTTCACCGCAAAGATGATGTTTCAAAGCCTCTGAGTACGCTGTACAACACGGGACAAAAAGGTCCCCCCAGAACTGCAAGACAGAAGAAATGACGCAGGCAGCTTTGTGAGCTCCGGAAAATAACAATTCCAAGAACACTGCCTCGCGATCTCGACTACGACAGCCTCTACAAAGTTCTAACACAGGCAGGAGCCATGGTTATTTTTCGTCCTTCGACCTTCAGTTGTACAGACACGGGAGAGCTTATGCCTTTGACTGCTACGCATTTCCTGGTTGCCAAAAACTTCTGCCTAATACAAGGGAACTTCGACGATCTTAGGGCTGTTCCACGCGCTTCCAGCACAGCCGCAACACACGTGCCGGGACCCCTAAAGCATGCAAGCAGGGGACAAATAAGCCAATTGGCGACGCTGCGGAGGGTAAAAGAGCGTCGCAAATTGGATTATTTGTTCCCCGACTGCGTGCGGTAGGGTTCCCGGCATACGCGTTGCGGCTGTGCGGGAAGCGCGTGGAACGGCCCTTAGAGAGCCTTGTGTCATTGTACCCGCTAGAGCTCAACGCCTAAGCAGCCACCATTGGACAAAGACGACCAGGAATGAGCGTGTGCTCAATGGGGGGGGGGTGTGTGCTAAGGATGCCGGAAGGTTCCTCCTGCCTCTCCGCCGTACAGACGCCGTCGAAAGCGTTCATCTTCGCCGCCTAATTTCATGGCTTGAGCGCAGGGCCGCCAACACAAATCTGACGGGATCAAAGGGGGTTTCACTCGCATCATTCTCACGGTAGCCTTCGTGGGACCGGCTCCAATCTCCTTCTTTTTCCACCTCTCTCTTTCCTTTTCAACTTCCTAGTCAACTTCCATCCTTGAAACTGTCACCAACGAGTCGAGTCGCTTTTTTTCAAAGCTCCTGCGTGCGTGGACCAGGCGCCCTGCTATAGTTACCGCACAGCGACGAATTCGCTTTCCAAAAAAAAGTCAGCCGACGAAAGAGCGCAATTGTTCATCTACACTTGTCAGATGAGCAAGATTACCCTTTTTACGCTTAATGCTCACATGTGGGGCCGCATACATCGCAAGCGAGCATTGAATATAAAGTGCGGGCATTGAGCATATACACCGCTTCTGTGGACAAACGGTGGAAATTTCGTACTTCATTTATTGCCGCAATAAAATAGAAAACAACACGTCTTTGTTGGTGACACATGGTTTCAATGCCCCAAATGAGGAATACAAATATGGATATAATACCAAAGCAGACACAAACTTAGCCGACACACACATTCAGCAGTGGTGGCACCGTGAGGCTCGTCGACTGGCTACTAAAGCAAATCGTCTTCCTTTTCCCAGGAATCGACGTCTATCAAGAAACATCGGTGCTACCATCCATCGGTGCGACGACCAGTGGCACAAACGTTGGATAACAAGCCTGACGTCATCACCGAGAACGTATAAAAAGAGGAAGACATCGTGTGTCCTGTCACACACATTCAGCAGTGGTGGCACCGTGAGGCTCGTCGACTGGCTACTAAAGCAAATCGTCTTCCTTTTCCCAGGAATCGACGTCTATCAAGAAACATCGGTGCTACCATCCATCGGTGCGACGACCAGTGGCACAAACGTTGGATAACAAGCCTGACGTCATCACCGAGAACGTATAAAAAGAGGAAGACATCGTGTGTCCTGTCACACACATTCAGCAGTGGTGGCACCGTGAGGCTCGTCGACTGGCTACTAAAGCAAATCGTCTTCCTTTTCCCAGGAATCGACGTCTATCAAGAAACATCGGTGCTACCATCCATCGGTGCGACGACCAGTGGCACAAACGTTGGATAACAAGCCTGACGTCATCACCGAGAACGTATAAAAAGAGGAAGACATCGTGTGTCCTGTCACACACATTCAGCAGTGGTGGCACCGTGAGGCTCGTCGACTGGCTACTAAAGCAAATCGTCTTCCTTTTCCCAGGTTGGTGCTCATCTGTATGTAAAATTTGACATATCCTGGTTGAGTACGCGGTTGCCACTGCTGCTGAGTAAATAACATGACCGACACCTGCATTTCTTGTCATGAAGTTTTGCGGGACGCACCATACCTGTCATGTTTACAGTGTAAATATGCGTATCATTTGGGTGCATGTTCAGGAGTAACAGAATCGGCATATAAAAAGAAATATGCAGCGGCGAAGAACTCGTGGAGCTGTGCAACTTGCAAAACGTCGAAAGCTCGAAGCAGCAAGTGTGCTGAACTAGAAAATGTGGAGCAGGAAATGAACCTCGCAAAAGAAATAGGCGAAATTCAGAAGAAATTATCACTACTTCTTTCAATGAAATCGCAAGTCGATGCTCTGGCAGGTGTTGCTGACACTGTATGTGGTATTGAAAGGTCACTACAGGAAATGTCAAGCAAGTATGATGACGTGCTTGCCGAAATGAAGCGACAGAGTACTGATATGAGCAATTTAAGAAAGCGAGTGGAAAAACTTGAAACGCAGACTAACAATAGTGAAGTAGAAATGCTTAAGCAAGAAGTTAATAACCTTGATCAATATAGCAGACGCCTTAACCTGGAAATCCATGGACTAGGCGAACAAACTAATGAAAAAGTAATAGAAAAACTTAATCTTTTAGCTGATGAACTGGAGCTTCCAAAATTATCTGGAAAGGATATTGAAGCCGCCCACCGACTGCGCACTAGAGCAGGCACAGACGGGGGTGATAAGCCATCGCCTATTATCGTGCGTTTTTCTGCCCGGTGTACTCGTGACGCTTGGCTTGCAAAAAGAGGCGAGCTACGAAAAAAGAATTCAAAGGTTTTCATCAATGAAAACTTGACTGCACAGAATAAGCGGTTGTTCTGGCAAATGAAAACAAAGGCAAGAGAAATGAAATATCAATTCGCCTGGGTCAAGGACGGAAAATTCTTCGTTCGGCGCAGTGAACGGGACAGAGTAATACGGATTAAGACAGCCAGTGACCTCGACCTTATAAGATAACTCTAAAAGTGACACTTTTTTTTTTTTTTTTTTCTTTTCTTGCGCCATATAAGCATATGGCTGCTCACGACAACACAAAATACCATGATGCTGATTCATTTAGGCGTCTCAAGGCCTTACGTGGCGCCAAGCGATTCTCTTTGCTTCACCTTAACACACGAAGTTTAAAAAATAATCATGATTCTGTTAACCTTTTTTTAGACAACTTAGATCATGAGTTTGACGTATTGGCATTCACCGAAACTTGGTTTTCCAATGACTGCCCCGCTGTAAACTTTTCGGGATACAACTGCATATCAGTATCACGACCTAAAAAAAGAGGAGGAGGCGTTGCTGTGTACATCAAAAACCACTTTAATTATGAAGTTATTCCAGAATACTCAATCATTGATGTTCACTATGAATGTTTGCTTGTGAAGTGCTTTAACACAATGCTAGCCGTTTTATATAGGCCTCCAAACGGTTCTGTAACAAAATTTATTGAATTTCTAGAGCGTGTTTTAGAGCACTGTTCATACGTTGGTCTACCTATAATAATTAGTGGAGACCTGAATATAAACTTTCTCTCTGTGGAGTCACCTGCACAGATGCTGCTTGATGTTTTTCTTTGTTTTGGCTGTCAAAATGTCATTGATGTACCTACAAGAATAGCGAGCAAATCTGAAACTTTGCTAGACGTTTGTTTTACAAATTATGAAATTGGTCAATCTGATGCCGGAGTGTTAATATCAGACATAAGTGATCATTTGCCCTTCTTCATTTTTTTTACGCCTCACATGGCTCAACACAACCAACGCAAACAGCCACCTATTCTTTTAAGAAAAATATCTGCAGAAAGGGTTAATTATTTCAAACATTTGGTTGAAGGAACTAGCTGGGAGCCTGTCTTGCAGATAACTGATCCTACCGTCTCCTATGACTTATTTATTAGAACATTAAAAGAACTCTATTACACTGTATTTCCCTTAGAACAGCTTAAAAAACATAAAAAATCGAGAAAACCATGGATTGATGCCTCTTTACTGAAGAGAATAAAGACCCGTGATAAACTATTTGCATTGTTTATAAAAACAAAGAACCTTGATCGGTTAGCTGAATACAAAAAAAATGAGAAATAAATTAGCAGCTGATATTAAACAAGCACGTAACTTGTATTACGAGGCTAAGTTTACTAGCATTGCTAACGATTCCAGGAAAGTGTGGAATTGCGTTAATGAACTACGAAATAAAAACGAAAGAGACGTAATATCGGAAATATTGATTGAGGGCGTATCATATACGGGTAGTTCGCTGGCAAACAAGTTTAATGAGCATTTTTTAAAGGCAGGTGTTTGCACGTCTTCACCGACAAATGATATCAGCTGCACTTCTTACATGAACAGCTCAGACTCAACAATTTATATATATCCTACTACACCGGAAGAAATATGCGGCTTGTTAAAAAAGTTAAAAAACAACAGTGCCTGTGGTGTAGATGAATTGAAGGCAGTTCCTCTTAAAGTAGTCGCTCATGCTATCTGTTTACCTCTATCGCACATATGCAATCTTATTCTAAGCTCTGGAACGTTTCCCAACGAACTGAAGATTGCAAGGGTATCAGTTATTTTTAAAGGAGGAGATAAAAACGATCTCGGTAACTATAGGCCAATCTCTGTTTTACCTATGTTTTCCAAGGTTATTGAAGAAGCTATAAACTTCAGGCTTACTAATTTTTTTCAGCAAAAAAACATTATCGTAAAAAATCAATATGGTTTCCAAAAGAAAAAATCCACAGAAATGGCATTACTCGATATTAAAGATAAAATAGTTGACAACATAGAAAAAAAAACTATTCACGGTAGGGCTTTTCCTTGACTTTAAAAAAGCATTTGATTCCGTTAAGCATGATGTTTTACTGCTCAAACTATCCAGATACGGTGTCAGAGGTATAGCTCTAGACATTGTAAAAAGTTACCTAGAAAACCGTGTGCAATACACCAACATTGGTAATGCGAAATCTGAATTCGGTAAAATTACATGCGGCGTGCCACAAGGGTCAATCCTTGGCCCACTCTTGTTTATTATGTACATAAATGATATAGTTAACATACCTCTTACACCTGACATTATTTTGTACGCCGATGACACGAATGTATTCTTCTCTGGGCCAGATATTGACGACCTTATGTTGAAAGCGAATATTTGGCTACAAAACTTATCTACATGGCTTAGGGCCAACAGGTTAAATTTAAATGCTAAAAAAACAAAATTTGTTGTTTTTAGACCTCGTAACAAAACTTACACTAGTAAGAATATTATTAGCTTTCAGGGACAGCCTATTGAACGCGTTGCGTCTCTTAAATTTCTCGGTGTCTTTTTTCACGAATATTTAGATTGGTCTGTGCATATAAATTACTTACGAAAAAACATCTCTCGAGCAGTTGGCATACTATGCACGTTGCGCAGCCTATTACCAGTATGGTTAAAAAGACAGATTTATTACGCAACCATACATTCGCACCTTCAGTATTGTCTTCTGATTTGGGGAACGACGACAAAAACTAACCTCAATAATTTATATCTATTACAAAAACGAGCTGTGCGATTAATTGAACTTCTACCTTTTCGTTCGCACACAGCCCCTTTTTTCGAAAAACATAGACTGCTAGTCATTAATAATATCCGACATAAAAAATTAGCAATGATTATATATCGTGAAGTTAAATCTAATCGAATTGAATTTTTTCAGGAAGTATCACGAGCGTGACCACAGTCATAATTTACGACACATTAGTTTTAAGAAAGACACGCTTCGTACAAATTACGGTACACAAAAACTAACTTACCAAATTCCCCACTTTCTTAATGAACACCCCACTGTGATGGCATTAATTGAACAAAGTTCCTCCATTTATGTTTTCAAAAAGAAGATACACACATTCCTTCTAAAAACTCAAACAGATTCTCATACCTCTTTCGATTCATTTTATTTTATGTAACTTTTATGTGCTGCTGTGACTTTATGAATTTTTTTTTGCTTTTGTCTGCCTGTTTGTTTGTGCGTAAATAGTCTCTTATTATTTCTTTATGTGCTAATTCATAATTGCTGTTCATTTCTTTGTCAATACTGGCTTGATGTAAAAAAAAAAAAAGAAAGGGAAAGAAAAAGGGGAAAAAAAAAAATTGTAAATGTTTTTTGATATTGTTTGTATCTCAATTTCAATTTTTGTACTGCTATATATAACCTGTTTATGTATGTGTGTACATAGGGGGTTGGCGCTTTGTCAGGCTTTCTTTGCCTTTACGCCGATCCCCTTGGCAAACTGTGTATACGGGTTGTCTGAAATAAAATTCAAATTCAAATTCAAATTCAAAGCGCTGTCTAGTCTAACCTGACGCTCATACCGGATTCCCAGCTACCTACAAAAAGGGAAAATTTGGTTTGCCGTGACAGCACACCCCATCTCGTGTTTCTACGGTACAGTGAAGGCATGTGGCACAACCTTCAAGAAGATTTAGGCACCGTTTTATCACCGAGAAGGATAATGGACTTTATTTCGAACCACCGATCGAATGTTAATACTGAAACGGGGTTTATTGGCGCTAGTATTACTTGCACAGCAGGTCTATTGATGCAGAAAGCGGGCGGCAGCAATTGACGCAGGAAACACAAAGCTCGGGGAACAGCTCGCGCTCGGCTCCTCTTTCTAAAGGCATGACCCACTGCGGCACATATTCTTCTTCCTCTCTACAATACCCCAGCGACGAAGACGAGCCATCCTGGCAAGTCAAGGTGACGAGATTAGGAGTGGGTCGTGATATGGCTTGAGAGGACTCACGTGGACAGTCTGACGACCAAGGAATCGCCTGTCTGTGGATGGCGTGTCCGGCTCGATCACGTATGTGACAGGAGATCGACGTTCGACGACGCGATAAGGACCGTGAAACTTGGGGGAAAACTTAGCGGACAGACCTGGGGAGTGGAAGGGCAGTCGGAGCCAGACAAGCGAGCCCACGGCAAAATTCTCAACTTGCTGGTCACGGTCGTGCCGGTCTTTTTCGAATGCTTGCTTGTCCGAGGTGAATGATCGGGCCAACTGACGACACTCTTCAGCCTGGTGCAAAATTTCAGAAAGAGGGCTGAACTCTGAGACGTCAGGACGATACGGCAAATGTTGTCAAGGGTGGAGCATGGCTCACGACGATATAGAAGAAATAAAGGCAAGAAGCCTGTGGTTGACTGCGTCGCGGTGTTGTACGCATAGGTCACAAATGGGAGAATGACATTCCAGTTTGAATTTTTGGAATAGACATACATGGCGAGCATGTCTCCTAGCGTTTGGTTGAAGCGCTCAGTTAGACCATTGGTCTGCGGGGGGTAGGCTGTAGAGGTGCAGTGCACCGTGCGGCATGCGTGAAGGAGTTGTTGTACAAATTAGGATAAGAAAACACGCCCTCGATCGCTTAGTAGTTCACGTGGTGCCCCGTGACGCCGTACGAAGTGTCGCAAAACGAAAATGGCTACATCACGTGCACCAGCCGTAGGTAGTGGAGCTGTTTCAGCATACCTCCTCAGATGGTCGACGGCGACAATGATCCATTGACTTCCAGTGGCAGTGTAAGAAAGGCGACCATATAGATCGATACCAACGCAGTCGAAAGGGCGTGCCGGACACGGTAGAGGCTGTAATAATCCGGGTGAATGGGCAGCTGTCTTTCATCGTTGGCATAATGAACAAAACCGAATGTATTTTCGTACAAAATTGTACATACCACGCCAGTAGTAACGCTGGCAGATCCGCTAATATGTTTTTAACACACCAGCGTGAGCAAGTTGTGGGTCGGCACGAAAATACGCACAGACATCAGATCGCATGAGGCGTGGTATAACCAAGAGCCATTTGCGACCATCCGCGTCGTAGTTTCTGCGGTATAGTTGCGCGTCCCGTATCGCGAAATGTGTGGCTTGGTGGTGAAGAGCGCGTGGGTACGCAGACGTTGAAGAGTCGGAAAGATTGTCAAGGAGAGATGTTATCCATGGGTCTTTCCGCTGTTCAAACGACATGCTTGTGACGGAAATGGAGAAGTTGGTGTCCGAATGCAGGTCTGCGGTTGATCTCACTGGTGAACGTGAGAGGGCGTCCGCATCAGAGTGTTTTCGTCCTGAGCGGTAGACGACACGAATGTCGAATTCTTGCAGGCGAAGAGCCCAACGTCCAAGGCGACCTGAAGGATCTTTTAGCGACGCCAACCAACAAAGTGCGTGGTGATCGGTCACAACGTCGAAACTCTGTCTGTACAAGTAAGGACGAAACTTGCTTAACGCCCAAACGATTGCGAGGCATTCTTTTTCAGTTACGGAGTAGTTCATCTCCACTTTTGTGAATGCGCGGCTTGCGTATGCGACGACGTACTCTGGAATACCGGGCTTTCGTTGCGCGCGTACTGCTCCCAGACCAACGCCACTGGCATCTGTGTGCACTTCAGTGGGGGCACTTGGGTCGTAATGGCGTAGAATCGGTGGGGACGTAAGTAGGCGGCGCAGTGTAAGGCAAGCTTCGTCGCATGCCGGGGTCCAGTTAGAAAGATTAGCTGGACCGTTCAGTAGTTGTGTAAGTGGGGCTATTATTGTTGAAAAGTTGTGGACGAAACGACGAAAATACGAGCAGAAGCCGATGAAGCTCCTAAGTTCTTTGAGTGAATTCGGCTTCGGAAAGTCGGCTACGGCTCTAAGTTTGTCTGGGTCGGGGCAAATTCCATCCTTTGACACAACGTGACCAAGTATAGTAAGTTGGCGAGCCCCAAAGCGGCACTTCTTTAGGTTAAGCTGGAGGTTTGCCTTGGTAAGACATTGAAGAATGGTGCGCAGACGGTCGACGTGGGTAGGGAAATCAGGACAAAATACGATAACACCATCGAGGTAATATAAGCATATCTGCCATTTAAGGCCTCATAAAATGCTGTCCATCATTCGCTCAAACGTTGCAGGTGCATGGAACAGTCCGAATGGCATAACCATAAATAATTCGTATAGGCCATCGGGCGTAACGAAGGCTGTTTTGGGACGGTCACACTCTGCCATCGGAACCTGTCAGTAACCTGAACGTAAGTCCAGCGAAGAAAAGAATTCGGCACCTGGTAGGCAATCGATAGCGTCGTCGATGCGGGGAAGAGGGTATACATCTTTACGTGTAATTTTGTTCAGTCGCCGGTAGTCGACACAAACTCTAATCGAAACGTCTTTTTTCTTCACTAGCACAACAGGTGAAGACCAGGGGCTAGGAGATGGTTTAATGACACCGCGCTGAAGCATATCATCCACTTGCTCTGCAATTACACTTCGTTCCTTGGGTGATACGCGGTAGGGGCGTTGCCGCAAAGGAAGGTGCGTTCCAGCGTAGATTGTGTAGCGACGGTGTAAGTTTGACTCAGTGCCTTTTGAGGAAGGTCAAATGAATCTCGGAATTCATGCAGAAGGGTTATTAACTGGTCCCGTTGATCCGGAGGAAGCTTGCTGTCGATGGAACGATTGAAGATATCCGAGGAGTAGTCATCCCGCGTAAAACGAGGAGTAACGGCGTTCAGTTGAAGTTGCTGGCCAGGGTCGTGAGACTCAATAGGCACAATAACGCTGTCATCACCAGGGTGAACATAGCCCAGTGTTTCGTGAGCTCTTAAGGTGAAAGGGCGTGAGCTAGGGTTGCAAACGACAATTCCGGAAGTATCTTGGTGAGGTGGCAGAACAGCATATGGCAGAGACGTACCGTGGCGGCGACTGAAAACGTCAGATGGGGAGAACACAACGGTAGAGCCGGACAGTTCAGTGCGATTGACGGGGACGATGGCACTAAGAGGAGGAACATCAACGTCGGAAGCAACAAGAAGCTTGCCCAGGTGAGTGCGCTCATTGTCGGTAGATGGCGCATCTGAAAACACAGATAATTCCACCTGCGCGCGAGCGCAGTCAATTACGGCGTGGTGGCGTGACAAAAAATCCGATCCAAGTATCACGTCGTGGGCACAAGTGGTCAACACGAGAAACTCGATGTGGTACAGGACGTCCTGAATGTTTTCTCTCGCCGTACATACTCCGACATGTCGAATTGGTAGCGCACTCGCGGGATTCAGCAAAGCGTTGGAAGGCGGCGTCGTTACTTTTCGTAACCAAGGGCAGAGTTTCTGACTCATCACAGATACGGCGGCACCCGTATCAACCAGCGCAAGAGTTCGTAGACCTTCAACTAACACTTCCAGAACGTTTGTTGGGGACGGGCGAGGACTTGTACAATGCGACGATTTCGCAGCTCGTGCCTCCGGAGCTGCGGCAGTCAGTTTTCCGTCTCTACAGGGCTCGGTCGGCGACGCCGAGGGGACGGAGAACGGTAGCGGCGTGGTGAGGATGAGCGACGAGGGGGGGGGGATGAGCGACGGGGATGAGCGACGGGGATCACAATGATCGGTAGTCGGCAGCAGGGCGGTGGTCTAGTTCGGTTGGTGACGGGTCGCGTTCCACTGATTGTCGGTCGCATTGACGTGGCAGTTCTTGTTGCGCGTTGTACGTTGTACGGGGCCGGTAAAGAGTAGTCAGGGTACCTCGGAGGTGCTGCCGGGCCCGTTGCGAAGCACCGGCGACAGAAGCGCGCCATGTGACCTGGATATCCGCATGCGTAACAGATCGGGCGATTGTCAACTGTGCGCCAAGGTTTCCGTTTTAGCGCTGTTGTGTTGCTGGAAATGGCGTCGTTGATACTCGTAAAGGCTGGGGAGTCGGCCCAAGCGGAGGTCGTGGCGGAGTAGCAGCAACAGCAGCATAAGTCAATGGCGCAGTGACGGGTGCTGTCTGAGAGACGGATGGCAATGCCTCAGAGACCTGCGCCTGTATTACCTGCCTGATGGCGGGCGCGAGACGCTCAGAAGAGGGTTCCGTTGCCGGTAGATACGACAGGCACGAAAGTTGTGGGGCCACCTTCTCGCGCACATATCGTTTGATTTCGGACATGATTGTGCTGTGGTCTACACCCAGGCTCAATGCCGCGAGAGTTTCATCGGCAGCCGCTGGACGCCGTGTAGTGACCCGTTGTTTGCGCAACTCCTCGAAGCTCTGCCAAAGACTGGCGAGTTCGGACACGGTACGTGGGCCCTTGGCCAGCAGCATCTGGAAGGCGTCGTCGTCTATCCCCTTCAAAATATGGTTGATCTTGTCTGCTTCGATCATTGAAGGGTCAAGGCGCTTGCACAGGTCGAACACATCCTCGATGTAGCTTGTGAAGCCTTCTCCTCGAAGCTGTGCGCGTCCCCGTAGGTGCTGTTCGGCACGGAGCTTGCGTACCTCGGGGCAACCAAACACATCTGTAATGCGTAGCTTAAAGACATCCCAAGTGGCGAATTCCGAGTGGTGGTTGTTGAACCAGAGACTCGCCACCTCTTTCAGGTAGAAGGGTACATATTGCAGCTTCGAAGGGTTGTCCCACTTGTTGCTTGGGCCTACCTTTTCAAATGTCGACAGCCAATCTTCTACGTCTTGCTCATCGGTACCGTCGAAAAAAGGTGGATCGCTCACGCGTAGCGCAGTGGGCGCGATGACCATCGGAGGCTGGGTCGTACCTTGCTGGGTGTGTTCTTCAGCCATGTCCGGGATGGCAGGTAATTTCCTGTTGCAGAGTTACAGGTTGAGTTACCCAGCACCTCCACCACTCTGAAACGGGGTTTATTGGCGCAAGTAGTACTTGCACAGCAGGTCTATTGATGCGGAAAGTGGGCGGCAGCAACCGACGCAGCAAACACAACGCTCGGGGAACAGCTCGCGCTCGGTTCCTCTTACTAAAGGCGTGACCAACTGCGGCACATATTCTTCTTCCTCTCTACAATACAAAAACTGATACCGGCTCCGCATGCGCGTTCTAACGCTATCACGTCAATAGCTTCCGTGTCTAGTCGTCCTCCTACACGCTGGAAGCACTTTCTAAATTGTTTACTTTCGACTTGTAAAGTTTCAGCCATTACCGTGCCCTCCGCTGTAATGGACGTCATTCAACGTCATTGTCGAGGGAAAAGACTTCCCACCTTTTTTTTTGTCGTTTAGTTTCAAAAAAGTGTTTGCACTTGCAAGACACACACGAATGATCAAGGAAAAACAAAAAAAAATAATTGTTGCTCTCTCTTCACTTAATCTTGGATGGTAGCAGTATTTTGCCCTTACTTTCTTCGTATTCCACATGCATTATTCGACGCCAAGTGAAAGAAAAATAAAAATGAAAGAAAATTGCGCGTTTTAAATCACCTCGCCCAGCAGGATAATTAACCTGTCGGAAGCTTGGGTTTTCGGCTTTACTTTGCGAATCTCTTCTCGCCGGTCTTCGCGTAGTTACGTTCAAAGTCGAACTCTCGAGGAAGCTGTCACGTTGACTTCTGCCTGGCCTCTACGCGCCGAATTACGCGCCGAATTCCGGCGCCGAATTACCGGAAGTCACGACTACCTACGCTAAGCTTACCTCCAGGTCGTGATGTCTCGGTCGGTTGGGTGCTAACGCGGGATGACTGCTTCGCATATAAATGTTTGATTTGGAAGTCAGCCTTGAGGAGGCGAAATGCTATTAGCGTTGCTTTTTAAAGACGATAATCTTTCTTGGGGACCTTGGACGGAAAAATTTTGGTCTGTCTGTCTGTCTGTCTGTCTGTCTAGTCTTACTGGCATCAGGTACTTGAAACGGCCGACCCCATCCGCAGTGACCACCAATGTTGCTCAATGTTGAGCGTTCATGCTTGTGCAATGGTAAATTTAAAGCAATTATTGCGCATGTCTGGGGCACCATAACAACACGCATATATTCTGCATATGCATCTGTTACTAGAAAACGCCTACATAAGTACTTTTAAAGACGGTAGCGCTTATCACGCTGCGCTTACCTTGCAACGTTTGCACGGAACGGGGAGTGTTTCCAAAGCTTTGCTAAGACGAGATGGTGGTGGCACCTACTCGTCGCCTCGCGTTCTATACTTTATCACCTCTGAGACGGGCGCGCACGGCCACGCAGTTTATTTACCGAAAAAACTGCCAGATGGCACCCATGTTTCACGTGTGACGTGACTTGATGCACTCCTTTGCCTCCGCTGCACGCACGAGGCACTCTAACGCAGCGCCTCCGGAATATCATTCACCAATTTTCTTGCGCAGAACACCAAATAAATGTTTTGTTCACTCTCTCCACACGCAAGACTATCGTCTTTCGACGACAATTGCTGATTATTGCAGATACGGGGTCAGTTTTTTCTTTCTTAAGCACCAGTACCTTAACGTCGTGTTTGAATTTCATCTGCCAAGGTAACTAGAGCTAACATCCTTCAGAATGCTCGACCCGAGTCCAACAATACTCGTATAAGCCAATCACAAGGAAAATACTACAAATGTCAAGCTGTAAGACAAATCAATGTCAATACATGATCTCCGCTTTTGCAAAAAAAATAAAAACAACTTTGCAGTTTAGTCGCAAACAGAATGAACAACGCCCTTACTCGAATCGCTCGAACTGTCAAGCATACGCAAGATATAGGCACAGTTTGTAATAAGATTTTCGCAGAAAAATTTCATGAAAATCTTTTCAAATCATACAAGCAAGTGGCACACATAATAAAGCTAATGTATTTTTGAAAATTTATTCAAGGAGACAATCACCTTGACGATACTGATACAATGAGAAAATCAGACATTTTGCATGCCTAATCTGCGGCATGTAGAAGCATAGTCTGCATCCCTTATTTTACAGTGTCTACGTTGATTGAAAAGTGCCACACATTTCTTTGCTTACTGCCGGCACTTTTGGCGTCTGTTTGTCTGTCTGTCTGTCTTCATGTCTATCTATCTATCTATCTATCTATCTATCTATCTATCTATCTAACTATCTACCTATCTGTCTATCTATCTATTGATCTATCTATCTATCTGTCTTTTTATCTATCTGTCTATCTATCTATCTCTCTATCTATCTATCTATCTATCTATCTATCTATCTATCTAACTATCTATCTATCTATCTGTCTATCTGCGTATCTATCTATCCGCCTACATCGGGGTGCTTTCGTGATCAACACCATAACTTCGGATAAACCAAATTTAGTATGAGATGGTAAGTTGATTTGACGAACATGACTCACTGATTATCATATGAATTTCACAATCCCGTCACCTACATCGTCAAACACTCTCCACCAGATTTGTCATCGGGCATGTCGATTACGTGCGATAATTGCTTACGTGGGGATCATGTACCACTGTTTCCGGTAATTACAATTATCGACTCTTTCATAAAGCTTGAACTACATGTCGTCTTCTCCGCTAAAAAATAAATGACATTTCTTTTCTTCAGGACCTCTTTTTAATATGCGCTTTTTACTTTGCTTCTTTTTTTAAATTGCTGAAAAAAAGCATAATGCTCTTATCAACAAAGTTACGCTGACATATTTTTGTCCCAATTCGTAGAATACAGTTTGCCCAACATTTCATTTTACTAAGAACGTGAGTGAAATAAAAATTTACCCATGTTCTGTTCTTTTTTTATGATACTTTGTTGTTTTCTTTTCTTTATAAAGGGTCTGTTTACAGGGGTGTGATGCCACCCCAAGAATTACCCTGGTCGCTGCGTAATACTGCGTTGCAGTGTATAATTGTACCAGGTGCGCAAAACAAAAACTCATCAATGAATGAGCTGTTTTGAAGCTACCTGCCCATTAAAAAGGGCTAAGCTCCAGTTAGTCGTTATCACCAACTGCAACGTGATGAAACCAGTCTGAGCTACAATTTATCATTATCATCTTCTACGGCATCAGCAAACGGGGCAGAGGTTCGTCTGCACATATTGCTTTGCATTAACGCACTGTACGCACTTTAAAAATACTTCAAAAATAGTAATTTATTGTGTAGCTGCGGCACATCGGCACTGTACTTTCAAAGGGCGCCACTAACAGCACGTATAATGTCCAATGTCACACACACCCACGATTCTTCACTTCGCGTCAAGGTTTGGGTGTGTGTCGACCGAGGAGCACAGCCTCAAAAGTGAACTAAGAGGTTATGTGAACTCTGCCTGATCACGCTGTCGCATTGCTTGATTGATTGATTGATATGTGGGGTTTAACGTCCCAAAACCACTATATGATTATGAGAGACGCCGTAGTGGAGGGCTCCGGAAATTTAGACCACCTGGGGTTCTTTAACGTGCACCCAAATCTGAGCACACGGGCCTACAACATTTCCGCCTCCATCGAAAATGCAGCCGCCGCAGCCGGGATTCGAACCCGCGCCCTGCGGGTCAGCAGCCGAGTACCTTAACCACTAGACCACCGCGGCGGGGCCGCTGTCGCATTGCTATAGGCGGAGCTTGAGTGCACTCTAAGTTTCATTCCTATGGCTTTGCTTGGTTGTTTTTCACGTATTTCATATGCATATTCTGCAGATTGCTGACATTTCTTGCTTACATTACTACGAAAACTACGGGCCTCCGTAACACACCTTCAAGTTGTCAGGCACGAAAATTGCGTAGACACACTAAGAATAACAGTTTTCAAAAATGAAGAAATTATGTAGAACCATATATACAAGCCTATATTTACAACGTGTGAAGGGCTGATCGACGGGCTGACTTACGAGACTTTTTTGCAGAGGGCTCATACAGGAAACACTGAACGGATCTTTTCTGTTTACAGCACCAACCTGCAAAAATTTTCTGCTGATAAATTTCACAAGAACAGCATCAGAAATATCGCAGAGCATTTTCCACTTTCCCTAGTAGTTCAAAACTTGTATATAGCAAAGCCAAGTGGGTGAGCTTGTATGGTGCCTTGTTTGAATGAACGTGCTCCAAGACATTTAAGATCAACAAAGAACTGTATGATACAATAGTGATTCAAAACTATCGATGATGCTATATATTCTATCAATAATTTAGTCGGTATTGAACTGTAGATCGGCCCCGCCGCGGTGGTCTAGTGGCTAAGGCACTCGGCTGCTGACCCGCAGGGCGCTGGTTCGAATCCCGGCTGCGGCGGCTGCATTTCTGATGGAGGCGGAAATGTTGTAGGCCCGTGTGCTCAGATTTGGGTGCACGTTAAAGAACCCCAGGTGGTCTAAATTTCCGGAGCCCTCCACTACGGCGTCTCTCATATTCATAGAGTGGTTTTGGGACGTTAAACCCCACATATCAATCAATGAACTGTAGATCGCAAAAATGACTACTGATATTGTCATCTGTAGTAAGTTTGATAGAACGATTGACTGCGCAAATGCATTACAGCGTAAACGTCATTTCGTAGTGTGCGAGTATGTGGTAAAGCAGTGTGCGTAGACAGGGACGGTACGCAGGGTGGTCGGAGCTTCTCGGCACACAAGTTTGCTCCGTGCTTGCTTTACGGCGGTCGTGGCATCAAGACAGTGCGGAGCGCGTGATAGAAGCGTTGATAAAACGGCTGCCAGAGCGCGCATGGCGTGTGAAACGTACATGGCGAATTGCGGTGGTTATCAAACACCGCATGTGTGCACATCAGTGCCGCCAGTAAGTCAACATTAAAACAGTGAAGCGCTGTCACCGTGATTGTTGCGCTATTTTTCTCCAACGCAACACTCTCCTCAATAAGGCGTGTTCGTGAACATTTGTCTTCTTCCAATCAGGTTATTTTGTTCCACCTGCAGCACGAAAATACCTACTCTAAAAGACCGCAAGGGAGCACAAGCAGCACTCTTGTGCTGCTTGTTTCACTTTCATCCAATATAGTAGATATATCTAAAGACTGATTATCAACAGGGGCGCTAGCATCATGGCAGCCACGCGACTTTGAGAGGATACGCCGTTAGCGTGGTGAAATTGAATGCGAGACATCTTAGCCACGTAATGATACAATTCTTACTTCTCCGAGTGTTTGCGCATAGTCTAGGTGATAAAACACATCAGTCATGCTGCTCGCAGTTGTTGCTGCGTTAGCACTGCTCCTCAGCAAGATCAAACGCTGTTGGCGGACCCGATCACCGCCGTGGGCGGGTGTCAATCAAACTGATTGACGCCTGAGAGAAGAGAGACTGAGAATTTTTAGGAAGGCAGAGAGGTTAGCCTCAGCTGGTTCGCTCTAGCCTGCTACTACACGCAGGCGATTCGGAAAGGAGGAAAGAATGAAGAAAGACGGACGAAGATGGGAACAGGTGAAGGTGGTGAGTATGTACAGTATACCCACTTAGCATAGCACTCTGCAGCTTAGTATCTTTCTTCTCCAGTTCTATTCATAAAGTCTGAAACAGCAATTGTAGCAGTTTTCAACACTTTCTGGTCACACAATGCTGTAGCTTTCACTGAGTGGCTTTTGCCCAATGCTTCCCGACGCTGAGATTGACGTGTGAACTCGTATCAAATTCATCGATTCATAGAAGGCCCCTGTTCAACACGTGACTGCCATGGTGCCAGTGTGACTGTCAAGCGTTTGTGCGATGAACGTTAAGCAGCAGCCTATTTATATAGAATATTTTGATCAGCTCGCCCTTTTATTGCAGGGCTGGAGCCATAGAGGAGCTTGTGCTCAGCCAGATTCTTCAAGCTTTTAAATGCGAAATATTTCTTGGCGAACTTCGGTGACATTAAGCGTATCTATCTATCTATCTATCTATCGATCTATCTATCTATCTATCTATCCATCTATATATCTATCTATCTATCCATCTATCTATCTATCTATCTATCCATCCATCTATCTACCCATCTATCTATCTATCTATCTATCTATCTATCTATCTATCTATCTATCTATCTATCTATCTATCTATCTATCTATCTATCTATCTATCTATGTAGCAGCTTACGACTTTTAGCTCTCCTGGCCGTGTCGACAATGGTATATACCAAAATTAGTATAGCGTAACATGACTGCATGACGAGACGAACATATACGTCAAGTGAAAACATGAACGTCTTGACATGTATGTCATGAATGTCACGATTTACAGTTCATGGCTTTACTGCTCTTGTGGTGGTTTAGTTCCCATGATATTTTGCGAAACTGGCATTGTATAACATGACTTCATGACGAACATAAGTGACAGACTGTAACGTGAAAACCATGAGATGCATGTCATCATTTTCATGTTATGACTAGCAATGACAACACACCACGCTCATAGTGCGCTCGCGGTCGTTCCGCTAACTTCACACATACCAAATTGGGTATTACCTGCGAAAATGGATGCCAACAGTAAATGACACGCCCAAACATGATAATCAGGACATGCGTGTCATGTATAACATGACTGCATACTACATTTACAGCGTGCTCACAGCTGTCTCGCATGAACTAGCGTATACCTTTGTTAGCTATACATGACATTATTGAGGTACTGGGATCGATACCCAGCACCTCCACCAAAATGTTAAGGCGTTTATTAGCCGGTCCACAGTGAGCAAGCACAAAGCACAATGGCGACAGTAACGGCCAAGCACGGGCTCTCAGCGCGAGCGGCATCCCTTTTGGGTAGACCCACTAGAAGGCACCTGAGAGTTCCACCAATTTCAGTGTTCGGAAGCTTCTTTACAGCGTGTTCTTATTAAGATTTGGCGCAATCACTTCGGCTTTACTACAACTTGGCTCATTTCGCTACGTCACAGCATGTCCTGGCTTAACTAGCCAAGTATTTCCCCGCCCCCCTTCCAAATAGCTAATTACACCCTCGTACCTGCTCGGGGTGCAGCAGACGAAAAAGATTAGGAAGGTGCACGCCAGCCGAGCAGCGCTTGACTGTACAGGCCGACCATTGCGACTAAGAGGTGCCCTCGAGTTTAGCTGGGGTCGCGATGTCGTAAAAGGCTCAGCCCGAATTAATCTCGGGGGCCTCGAGCTGATTATTCTAAAACAGATTTATTGCAGGCTATAAAATCTTGAAAATAAATTTAAATAGCCCGTCTCACTAAAAATCAGGAAAAGTTTCTGACACATATATTGTATTTCCGCACTTCTGGACTCAGTGGAATGACAAACAAACGAAAGAAGATGCCTCTAGTTATAAAACACCGCCCAAATTTATCAACCGTCCTTGACGCGAGGCCGGGTTCCATTGTAACCATTGAAACACGGCGTACGGGGGGTTGTATTTGACTTTTAAGTACTGGTAGCTCATTCAAAAGGACCAAAGCCATTGAGTTTCTCACAATAATACCTAGAGGGAAATCTGGTGCTAGTGAGCAGCTGGATGCAAGGGAATGGCGGGATACGTGAGCTTCAAACTTGACTCGGGTTTGTATACCTCGAAGACGCGTCTGGTTCCAAGTCAAAATGATTTATTTCTTACTAAAAAAGCACGTAGTAATCTACTTATTTTTGTCATTTCACAGAAACGTGTACTTAACACTAGAAAATTCTACGTAGATGTACAATTTTACGAAGCGTAAGAAATAACCAACGGCTGCTAAACTTGGCAGGCAGACGACAAAGCGAGCATCCTTCCCGCCGTGTTTATGCCATCTGTTTCTTTCCTTCGCCGTTTAGTCGTACCGTCAAGGTGAGTGGACTTTTATTTTAGAATATAATACGCATGAGTGAGATCCGCCTATAGATCCGTTTTAGAGAAACATAATTTACGCAGTCTCATTCGCTTTTGAGCCAAAGCCTCGCTCAACACCAGCCAACACAAGCCTCGCATACACATATGCCGTCATTCCAAATGCTCTAACGATGCCCCTTAAGAAATTTGCATAGACGGTGGCGCCACACTTGCCTCTAGGTATTTGTGAGAAACTCTGTGGCCAAAGCTAATTCAAAAGGGTGTCATAAGAGTTAAAAAAACTCCGGAGTTTCCTCAGGCTCGGCCAAGGCTGCATAACACCTCAGAAGGGCAAGGAAGTTGAAATGTTTGCATTTCTTCAGCGGACTGATTGCCTGACACATAATCATAAACCTGAATCGCTCAGCTTTAGCAAAAGACAAGCCATTACATGTGCTCACCATACACTCGGTATCAATACTCCTAATGGTACTGTTGATTGCACTGTAGATAATATCAGGTTTTTATTATAGTTCTAATATTGATAGTTTCTTGGCCGTGTCAATAGTTAGGAACACTATCTATACAATCGGTGGTTCATTTACCAAGAGTTTCCTATCACTGCGACAAGAGCGATGTTAGCGTTAAATTCTTCATTCTTCGTTTGTGCAATGCTGCGAATTCAACCGAAAAACTATGTTTGTGCAAACCATTAGCAATTGAACCCAGAGCGTGCGTGTACGGTACGGTAGCTTATGCGCACAGACTGAATGAAAATATACTTCTGGATAAGACGATGGTTAGACACTGTACCTTAAATATTGTAATAGCGCGTTCTCAATGCTACAACGAATTGAACAAGACAGGCCGTAACTCTGAGGTTATTACTAGAGACCACATTATAGGCAAATGCCTATTTTGTTCCTTGCGTTGCTATCGTGCCATTTTGATATAGGAGCATGAATTAGAGGTTAAGAAGGGCCTTTGATGTGTTTTTATAATGCCTATAAATGCGTATTTTAGGTGTTCGTGTCTGAATGTCTATAAGTGCCTATAAATGCCTCTTTTCCAAATACGCGCCACTATGAGCGCTATTTAGGCCATATTTTGTTTTCTAGCGCGGTTTGAAACCGCTATTTGTGTAGAAAAGGCAACATTTATATGCCCAAACATTATGAGGATCAATGAAGTCCTCTATTTCTAGCAAATTTCACAAAAGAACCGCTAACCGCAGTGAAATGGCACTCTCTGGTCACTATACGCTAGCGCTTGAATGAGGAGCATGAGGAGTGCAAAAGACGCTCTTTCTGCAGCCCTAAGGGAAACCAGCGTCTGCAGGGAAATGAGGAGAGAAAACTAGAAAGGGGAATAAGAGGGGCGTCTATGGCCAAGGTCGTCTTCTTCAGACAGATGTCCAGAGTCCTGTAGAAACTGATGAAGAGCAGGTCTTACTGTGCAGCCGTGGGTAGGTGGTTAACGAATGAAAAACCATGGAGGGCTCCTCCTGGAATGCTCATGTTTATTCAGTGGTAGCGAAGGCCACCAAATTCTTATACTTTATACAGCAGAGCCTGCAGCAGGCGCCGGCATCGTGACAATTAACGGTGTATTTAGTGTACGTTCACCCTATGACTAAATACGCTTCTGCCGTATGAGATCCTTTGGCACATATCTTTAGGTGACAAACATGTTAAAATACAGAACAAGGTGGCAAAGCTTGTCCTAAGGCATTACTAAAAAAATGAAATCTGTACCAAAATTGAAAAAAAAACAACTACGATGGGAAGTGCTATCATCGCGTCGAATCAATCTGTGGTTAAAGCTCCTATAAATAACATTTCATTGTAAAACTCGTTTTAGAAAATGATTGCACCTAAACAGTTCTCTTCGGGTGATGGCACTTGTTTTAAAATTTTAGAATGTGGTATGAGATCTCACCTTTACAGTAATTCATTTTTGTTAGTTTCGTGACTGAATGAAACGGCCTAAAGGGAAAATAAGTGTGCGGTATGGTTGAAGGCATGTTTTATTTGACACTGTAACCCATCTGCTGCAGCGCCTACGGGAAAAAATGTGATGTGCATGCGGCTTTTGTTTTGTTTGTAATTTATTTCTTTAAGCAACCGTCTCTAGGAGACTCAAGAAGTTGTAGTTAGGCACCAGAACTTCTTGCGTGCCCAATAAAAGCGGTCTACCTCGGTGATTTTTCAAATTAATTAGCTGCTAGCCACAAAACCATGATTTGAAGAGGCAAGCTTGACTCTCTTGGCTGTCGCCTCATGTAGCCATCACGAGGCTAATTCCTTTCCTGCTTTCTTCGGTATCAGGGCGGGAGGATCACATTATGCAAACGCATCAAGAACATCTTGTGCAAGCAAGGTCACGCGCGCATGGCATGCCTCAGCCTACTTGTACACGTACACCATTGATGATGGGTCGCTTCGGCGTCCTTTGCTGTGTAGTACCCATTTCTGTGGGGTGAATCAGTCAATAGACACACTTTTGGAGAGGCTGGGATGAATCATGTATTGTAACCCCAATACAAGGCGTCGGTCTGCTCAAACTGGTCAGAGACGACGCACCAAACACAAGCGAAGTACTGTCAGGGTTGGCGAAGGCGCGATGCAGGAACTACGACAAGACGAATGCAAGAGAAATAGTGTAGTAGCAGTAGAAGTATATAATGCTAAAAGTAGTAGTGGTAGTATGTGTGATTTTACGTGAAAACGAAACCACGATATGATTGTGAGGGATGCCGTAGTGGAGGTCTACGGAAATCTTATTCCTCTGTTGTTCTTTAAGGTGCACTGACATCGCGCACCATGCGGGCCTTTAGCTTTTCGCCTTCATCTAGATGCGACTGCCGCGGTAGAATAGAACTCGCGAATAGAGCCCGGTGATCTCACGCCTGTGTTGTCCTCACCTATACCCGACTGACGCGTGTAAAGGGTGCGGGCAAAGGGCCACAATGCAGCACATGTTTTGGGATTGTGCTCAAAAAGTTAACGTCACTGCCACCGCTCCCTTAGCGACGCATGTTTGTGAGGGATGAACTCTGAGGCCCATTGCTGCTGCTACTACCACGCGAGGGCAAGGGCCGGCTTCCGCTGCGGCTGCAGTCACTGTTGCCGATAGGCGGCGTGAGTTGCGCTGCCGCTGGGAGGCGGCACTCACCAGCGACGAGCTGGCCGACCAGCTTTAGGCCGTCCGGCGACCTGATGATGCCGCCCGGGTCCAAGGACTTTGAGCGGTCACCTGAGGCACCGCCATCATAACCGACGGAAAGTGGGAAGAGACAGGGATTAATCCTCGCCACCTCGCCCTGTGAAAACTGCCGGACTCTAAACAAAGTTTATTAATTCAGTCATACCATACACCCGGAGAATTTACAATATGCGAAGCAAGCGCCTGGAAGGTGACAGTGATGTAGCTTTTTTTGTTGAGTGACACGTCATGAAATGACGTTATATATTCGTACAATTGTTGCACGCGCAGATAAACTTTAAATGTGGCAGATGTTTATATAACCAGTTGTTTGAGCCTGTGCAACAATGCCAACAGTAACGTAAGTATTAGCAACATTAGAAACAATAAGGTGATATTGCCAAGCTCCTTTCTGAAGTTTACTTATCGCCCTATTACACGTGTAGGCACTGCCTTGAGGAACCACGCTCATTGACTAAATAACCATCGAGATAATCGCAGATTCTTCAATGTGATTACATGAATATCAGGAACCTACATGGCCCCTATCGATTTACCGGAATATTCGACGGCACATGTACCAATGCCGACGCGCGTTATCGCTTATTAGTTGATCGACGGCCGACGCTCAGTTTGCCGATATCTGTGCCAGTATGTATTGCTGTAATCTGATTTTCAATTCACCAGTCACAACTTCGTACCAATGAATACTGCTTCATCTTTGACACCCTGACCACTATTTTCCTGAATTGACGTAATCCCGACGTGATGGTTGTCATCGGAATACATAGGTAATGATGACAAAATTAGATAGCCAGCATTGTAACCACCCTCGACGTTTCATTGACATTAGGGTCTATTTTAAAAGCAGAAGTGAGACCTGGTGAGGCTCTGAGGTAGAATAGTTGATTGCCACGCAGAATGTTGGGGTGCGATTTCTGATGGGACCCTAACATATAGTCATTGCATTCATCGAGTCGACGCTGCCGATGCAAGCTTTTTTTTTTCAACGTTCTCGCGTTAAATTACCTACATGTGTTCTCGCCGTTCCTAGGTACATAGAAAGTGCTAACCCCTTAGAAGTACTTGTTGGGCTAGTTGGTTTGTCATACTGAGGGGTAATTCTAGACGCCTAAAGCACCACAGGAATAATCACAGAGAAAGAGCGTCGACTCGCAACTGATTATTGCAACTGAATCAGTTGCGAGTTGACGCTCTTTCTCTGTCATTATTTCTTCCTGTGGTGCTTTAGGCGTCTGAAATTACCCCTCAGAGTGCTAACCCCGTGTGCCACAAATTCGCATACCAGTGACATATGCCCACCCGCTTGTATGCACCGCAGTCTGACGCGCAGTGTTTGATGTACTACGCGACGGGATTGTTAGAATATTCATGTATTGACCAGCGCGTCATATTTGTCAAAGTATGTTACCTTCCCTTACTTAGTTTGGTGCACGCCAACGTAAGAAGGAGGTAATGACAGCGCCCAGATGTAAGCCCAGATGTGAGCGGCTAGATCGATAGATAGATAGATAGATAGATAGATAGACAGAGAGACAGACAGACAGACAGACAGACAGACAGACAGACAGACAGACAGACAGACATGCAGATAGATAGATAAATAGATAGATAGATAGATAGATAGATAGATAGACAGACAGACAGACAGACAGAGCGAGAGATAGATAGATAGATAGATAGATAGATAGATAGATAGATAGATAGATAGACAGACAGACAGACAGACAGACAGACAGACAGACAGACAGACAGACAGACAGACATAGATAGATAGATAGATAGATAGATAGATAGATAGATAGATAGATAGATAGATAGATAGATAGCAAATATGCTTTCAGTACGCAATGTAATCCTGCCCATTTAAGAAACAGTGCTAGCACAAGCCAAATGTTCTAGAAAAGAAACATGGCTTTTCTGCTGTCTTATATAATTCCTATCGCGGTAACTTCTTTATTTTACCACCCAGTCTGATGTCGCATTACCTTTGCAGAAAAAAGTTCCAGAGTTTCTTCCGTCTTTTAAGCAATATCCTTTTATTTTCGGTGCTTGTTTGCTATCTTTATTTATGAGCTCCTCACTGCTTTTGTTGTGTTCCACTAAAGTAGGCAATCAATACACACAATAACGTCTTTATCACCCTTTGTGTGGATGTTTCATATGCTCTCCTTGTCCCATTACCATGTGTACTTGCCACAGTTGCCGCTTCGCCCTGCCCTCACACGCTAATACCATTAACTTATCTGTGCAGCATTCATATTTTCTTGATTTCTTGCTATCCCGTTTTTGACTACGTAAACTTAAAGCGGTAGTTAGTTTTCGAGCTTAAGTACCCTTTAACGATATTTGGCCCTATGCTTCTTAGTCCCTTTTATTTTTTGGAACGATAACGGGACGCAGCCGTTTGACATTCAGGGTGCTCCTTGACTGTGGAAGTAGCCGTGCGATGTGCCCAACGATTCCGCGCGAATCGCGCGTGCGGCACTTTCACAATCATTTCGTCTATAAAGCCGTTGATATTAGTCGGCAATTAGAGAGGCGCTACATAATGAGGCCAGAGCAGGACAGCTGCCAGGCTACACGATTCGTTGTGGAAGGGATCATTAGCATAACAGCCGACTTAGTTTGCAGAACGACCGGAGAGGAAGTCATAGCTTGTGTGGTCTGTGTTTGTTGACATTGCAACAGCCGTTGCGTATGCTTTTACGCCCGGATTTACATACTCGCCTTTCTTGCATTATTCTTCTCTCTCTTGTGCGCCACACTGCACTAACACACCTCGAAAAAACAGGTTGACGTCATGTTGCCTGGGTAGAAAACTTGCGAGTCGACCAAGTAGAATAATGAGGCATGTCAAATAATATAACCGTCTTTCAGGTGCTCGTTAGCCTACAAAAATAAATCGGACAACGTGCGTTTCCTTGAACAGCACAAACGGTTGTAAGGGCATCAGCAACCATTGTTACTACTATTAGAGACACAACGTACCCTGTGTTTCTGTAAAGCTGAAAAATAACAAAACTAAAATAAAATTTTAAAAAACATACTGAAACATGAAACCTATATATACAGTTGAACCCACTCATAACGATACCGGTTTCAACAATATATTGGTTATAACAAATAGGGCTGCTGAACCGCCCACTTGTGTATCTTTTCCACGGTAAAACAACTAGCTTAGATCAATCTTGACATGCCACAATATCGGTTATATCAATGAATTCAGGCTTTGCTTGTCAATGCCGAAAGGCAACGAAACCATAAATCATTGGGAAGAAATAAGTCACATTTTTGCCGCAAAGGCGAAGGCATGAACGTGATAGCAACCAATTGAAAAGTCACGCGCAGGATGGCAAGCAGATCAAAACGTGCCCCGCGTTTCTCACTCACAAATGACGCACAGAACGTACTCACAGGTAGAGATGAACGCAAATAAACGTCTCAGTTGTTACTTCGCCGTGTCTGAAAAGCGCACCCTTTTCGCAAATGAAGTCTATGCAACAATTATATAGATAGATATAGATATGTGCGGTTTAACGTCCCAAAACCACTATATGATTATGAGAGAGGCCATAGTGGAGGGCTCCGGAAATTTTGACCTCCTGGGGTTCTTTAACGTGCACCCAAATCTGACTGTGCAACAACTGCAATGACCTTTGCGCGTCCCATAACTACAACAGAACTTCTGTTCTGTTGCCCAACGTCAGCCCAACGCCAGCCAAGACGTATGATCCTCCCCACCGGGAGATAAGAGCGCGTGAGAGATTGTCCACTTCCCTCCTCTCCGCAGGCCAAAGTACGCGTGAGAGATGAGAGCCCCCGCGCGCTCATTGCCGATAATGCTGAAAACACGATAGTCCTCTGAGATGTCCGCCCTCAGCAGTAAGTGGTAGACATTAATACCTTACAGTTTGAAGGTTGAAGGAGGTAACTCCAAGCCCCGGAAATTCTCAAGTTCCCGCGATGGCCATAGAGGACAAAAAATTGACCGTTGAGACTTACGTCATTTGCACGTATAGTGGAGCAACTAACTCCTCTTTTAGCGGTCGGATAAGTTAGTGTGCATTTTCCTTGTTAGGGGCACTCAACGTGGCTGAAATTTATATTTCATAATGTATCAAAAGACTGTTAGAAAAGTATTTACCACGTCGTTTTTCATAAAAGATTCAATAAAGTATGTTGTATTTCTTTTACTTTTATTACAAGACTGGTGACTGTTTGTGTTCAAGTATTTAGATTATCCTGACGCTCGAAAAGCAGTAGCCCATTGGCATCGATTGTGTTTCTGTCAGTTAATTTATACAAATTGTACCGCGGTTAGCTGCGGCACTTTTTGTCGATCGGCATTGAGAAGCTCCGTTTTAATTCAGTTTTGATATACCAATGCGAGCCTGTGTGTCAGACTTTACGGGCCACTACATCGAACCGAACGTGTCTAAAGGCTGTGAACCTTGTCAGCTGGTGTGCTTCACCGACGTCCGGCTGCGCAGCCTCCAGCGTGAAAGTTCAAAGCCGGCTAATTGCTGGAAAACTGCCAACAAAGACGGAATAATTATGCACAATGTGAGCGTGTTCACCAGTGAGTGAAAATGCGCTGCATTGCATCTAAACATGGCCCTTTTCTTTTGCATACGCTACAGTTTTTTGTCATTTCATAAGGCTTTTCGACTTGTACAGCTGATGAGGTGCACCCCTTGTGAATGTCTGAGATTGTTGTCACAATTGCTGAAAATGTCTTTACTGCTAAAATTCGTAGCACAGACCACAGCATAAGTTCCAACTGTTTCTGCTCAAAATGGGTCTGCTGCAATATATGCTCATAAATTCAATGAATAGTAGAGCCAAGTGAACCTTTACTACATATACGCATTTGCACATTTTTAGTAAGTTTACAATGATGCATAATACATTTGCATGAACCATATAGTCCATCCAGTTGGGGGATCACCTAGCTTTGTCCTCTGAAGAACGTCACTAAAACAAATTTATTACATTGCCATCCACTAGACAAGTTCACAAAAACAGCGATGTTATGTCCAAACTATTTTTCTTATATGCAGTGTTCCCATATACATTCTTCATAGTCATGCATCACAAATGCGTCCAGGCTTCTACCAGAGCAACAAGGACTGTTTTTTTTTTCTTCCAACCCAACCGCAGCCTCCAAGGAACTGCTCATATCAGTTTACGCTTAGATGCAACATCACTATGAACATTCCATCAAGTTAGCGGAGAATGTGTCATCACTGAAAGCAAGCTTATGGGCCAAAGTGCTCCCAAGGTAAGGTTGAAGACACTTCATTTATTGATCCACTCTTGTTCAACCATTTCTGTCTTACCCTGCTGACTCTCTTTTTAGTCCAGTTTTCTGGACTAAAGAGAGACCATTCATTTCTAATCTACCCACTTCCAGTTGTAAGAATCTCAACAGTTGCCATAGTGACAACCCCATGCGCCACCAATAAACCAGGTGGACTAATAGAAGCCTTATACTGAAAAGCAACGATAGTGTACGATATGTTCAAGCTGTACGAACTAGGGTGCACAGATTGTTGTTGCTTGCTTTATGAATTAATCAGTTTACAAGAAATGTGCAGGCTTCAAATTTTTTGGAAAGTGCACGTGATGAAGTGCATATACTCAGTACTTTACTCTCAGTGTGAAACTTTGCATAGAGTATCACATATAACAAGGTAACAAATGGGTCATTAGTAGTGCTTATTTTGCAGCACTTCTTTTTCACAGTGTGTATAGATTGCTGTGAATGTAAATACTGTTGCAAGGCAGTGGTAAGTACAGCTATAGTAGTGTTAAAACAAAGTTACTGATACCGCGTGCATGTTGGGAGCGACAATATCAAAGTTCTAAAAAAGAAACTGTGCAAGAACTTGTCCCTTTATTAAACGAGACATGTTTTGCAGAGGGGCCAATCGCAAAACCGAACCATCAGAGTAAAATAACTAGACGAGTAAGGATGGCCGGATCCCATTCGGCAAGCATTCTCAAATCATGAATGATAATCTGTCACTAACCCTCAAGAGCAAGGTATATAACAGCTGCATCTTGCCTATACTTACCTACAGAGTAGAAACCTGGAGGCTTACGAAGAGGGTTCAGCCTAAATTGAGGACGACGCAGCGAGCGATGGAAAAAAATGATAGACGTAACTTTAAGACACAAGGAAAGAACAGAGTTGGTCAAGGAACAAATCGGTGATAAGGATATTGTAGTTGAAATTAAGAAAATATGGACATGGGCTGGGCATGTAGTACGTAGGCAGAATAACCGCTGGTCAAAAAGGGTAACTGACTCGATTCACAGAGAAGAAAAACGCAAGAAGACAGAAGGTTAGGTGGGCCAATGATAATCACAAGTTTGTACGTATAACGTGGCAGCAGAAAGCACAGGACGAAGTTTATGGTCCAATGATGGGAGAGGCCTTTGTCCTGCAGTGAGCGTAATCAGGCTGATGATACGCCAAAAACAAGTACCGATATGCACGCAAGCAGTGAGCCTTAGTGTTTAAACGTATATCAATATGTCGGCTTCGAAACATGTTTGTTTAAATGACTGAGTTAACGCAATCAAAATAAGAAGTAATCAGTAATTTGCATTCGCTTGCATTCATTCCACTGTGACTCCATGACCATCATTCCTAGCTTGTCCAAGAGCTCCAGTTGAACAGCCGACATCTCATCTGCTGAAAAATGCTGCTGTTCAGTTGTTTTCTTCCTCTAGTGAATTTACTTTGGTTTGTTTTTGCAAAATGATTTGATCACTTTGGACAGACTTGCGTGAGCAGCAATGAAAACAAGGGCCTCCCAGTTTGAATTAGCTGTTGTGGATACCATTGTGTTCAAATTGTCGAGAGATTCTTCCCAATAAAAATACACAGGGCTGTGCGCTTTTACTTAACCGAGTTCAAATAACGACCCTTTACTGTAATATTATTTTTTATATTAAATACCTGACGCATGACAAGACATTTTAAAGGTGTGATAATTTTTAACAGAGCAATGACTGAGTGCACTCAGTAGTTATAATCAAAGTTGGTTAATGTTTGTACATGTTGATAATTCGAATGTCTAGTAACAGCTACTTCCCTGATATTGCTGTGAAATATGTAGCCAAAATGACTAGTTTTGCATGACACCCATGTTAAGAGTGAAACAGACAGAAAGTAGTGAAGAACAAAAATGCGAATTCATCTTTTGCCATTGTTGATCGTTTGAGCAGTGTCTTTGACGACTATGCACCATTGGCACAAAAAAACTGAATTATTCATCTGTCAATGCAAAGCATGAAATCTTGATGGTCATTCAAAAAGTACGGGCCTTTGGTTCCAAGCAAGTAAATATTCACTAGCAAAAGTATCTATTGGTGGGCTTAGCTTAGCGAAAACCTACTTCACTTTTTTTACAGAATCACTACTAACATCTTAGTGCTTCTCGTACCATCGCAGTAGTTTCTTTAGTCAATCTGAATAAAAGATTGCTGCTTGGTAATTGAACCTGTTGCGAATGGTGATCTTTAATTTCTCACTGTCTTCAAATCGTACCTCGAGCCACTGTTTCGAGTGAAACAAGACGAAATAATCACACGGTGCTGGCACAGGACAGTAGGGCAAGTAATTAGTGTTCGCTACCAAGATACTTGATCTTCCCATGGATTCTGATTGTGGTGAGGATGCTTGTTTTCATTTAGGAGGTCGATTCCGGTTGAGAATGTTTGACGTCATCAACGTTTATCGTACTTATTACTGTGGTGAGTGTTTCACAATATATGTCAGCTGTAAGTGTGGCCCACGTTCTGTGAAATCAAATACTAAAAAGTCTCTTCTCGACTTGGAAAAAGGTAGCCATTATTTTCTAATTGTAGTAAGCAAATCGCTATTTTTTAGTTTTTTTAAAAGGAGTGGTGGCACCACTGTGTTGTTTCTGCAATTGCGTACACTATGAAGCGTCTTCACCTGTGCAACAGTGTGGGAAAACAAATCATCCCTGTTTTATCGGAAGCAGTCCAAAAATGCTCATTCACTTGATGTCCTTCAGTGTTTGAGTTAATCGGTAAGCATTTTTGGAAGCTAGCTTTGTGATATTTGGGCATATCAGCTACCATTGTGCAAATTATAGCGAAGCCAACAAGAGGAACTTTGTCTTACAGACCAGTAACTGTTACTCCTCAATATATTGCAATATACTGTCCACTTGAATAGTTTGGTTGGTCTGCATGCTTGGCGTTGTGCTCTGCTTTTTTTTCGTACACATTTGTGCAGCCGTTTTGGAAGTCTCGACACAATGTTCCGACACTTGTTACGCTCTTCACAGTTGGTCATTGAACTGTGCACTACTCCTCGGGAAATGGAAAAGCTAGTGGTTCTTTTGCACGCAAAGATGTAAATACAGTGTGCACCCCAAAACAGGTGGGAGCAACAATATTCGCCAACATTGTTGTCTGCGTTGCCCGTCAAGCAGATGACTACTGAGCCACAACAACTACTTGAGTGTTTTCGCTGAGAAGTAGCAGACTGTGCTGCGCACATAACTCTTCAGTTTGATATGAAAAACTTAAAGATTAGAAAATGGCCCCTACTTTGTGAATAAACATCGTAGAAAATTTCGTTATGCAGATTTAACTGCAATGGTTATTCACTGTCGATTTTTCTAACATTGCTACCGTGACTTCAACCACTTCTCAGCTGTCTAGTGTTACTAGTGTTTCATATGTTCCTACTGTAAGCGTATATGTCATGTGCAGTGTATTACGAGTGCTTTCCACTGGTGTATAATTTCTTTATTATGGATGAGTGATTTTGGGAGCAACAACATACATCCTCTACCTCTTGTGCCAGCTGATCTACAGTAGGCAGGCAAGGGCAACGGTAGCTCATTCTCTTAACTCGTCATCCCTGACAACTTTGAGAAGAATGTAGACTTGCTGAAATGTTTGACTCAGGTTTTCATATTTTAACAAGTATTACACAATTAGGATACGTGTCACTACAACCTTTTTACCTTTTTTGAAACGTAAACCAAGTTTTCTTTAAACTTCTTCCTGTAAATGGTGTTTTCCCAGGATGCACTTGCTTACCACAACTGTAAGTTGATCTACTTAGTCGTAAAAAGATCGGACGCGCAGGTCAGAACACGGATTCTAAACCTAATATCGACAAGAATGTTATATACAGGGATACCTAGCAGAACAGAGTGGGGTCATTTCTTTTTATTCAACGCGATGTGCTTCTCAATGCAGGAATACCTAGCACAACTGCGTGGAGTTATTGCCTTTTATTCAACGCGATGTGTTTCTCGTCAATGCGTTGTCAAAAATCATATTGCGGATCAGCCTAATCGCACTGACATTGCACTTTTCGAGAGCATGTATGGTGAGAAAGACAATGGGCAGCACCATATCAAGTACTGTGCAAGGGGTGTAAAGTTGAAATAACGTTGTCTGACTGAACAAGCCAAGAAACAAAGTTGCACAATTTCAGCGGGTAATTTTATTAAACAGATTGCTATCACTGTTTTCATTTTCATGTATTGTTCATCTGTGTGAGACAGTGTTCTTTGTTTACATGTAGATTGCTGCCTTCACGATTGTCACTAAACAGTGTAAGCTTACTTAGTTGGCATGTTTTTTGCCAGTTAAGGCCTCTCGGTCACCTCGCGGCATAGCGGAAGTATTTATAGTAACTTTAGGGTGCCGTGTGCGCGAATACCACCCCGAAATAGGAGCCAACAAACGCCAAATAGACTTTATATAAATAGACTTTATATAGAAATAGACTTTATAAAGAACCAAATAGACTTTATATAGAGTGCACACCCAGGCATCTAGAAGGATGTGGAAGTGGTTGGCAAGGTAAGATGTAGTGACCATTGAATGGTACGGTCTCGAATGCGCCTAGACTTGACGAAGGAACGACAGAAACCGATACGCAAGGAGCCAATCGTTGAGATAGCACTGAGAGGGAAAGTAGAGGAATTCAGAGTCTCGCTTCATAACAGGTACTCGGCTCTTAGTGAGAAAACCAACCTTAGCGTAGATACAATGAATGATAATCTGACGAGTATCATTTTGGAGTCTGCAGGGGAAGTTGGAGGCAGGGTAGTTAGACAAGAAACTGGCAAGCTTTCCCAGGAAACGAAGAATCTCATTAAGAAGTGTCAAAAAATGAAAGTCTCAAGTACAGCAGACAAAATAGAACTGGCAGAGCTTTCAAAGTTGATTAATAGGCGTAAGATATGCGATGTGAGAAGGTATAACATGGAGAGAATTGAGCATGCTCTGAAAAACGGAGGAAGCGTCAAAGCAGTGAAGAGGAAACTTGGAATAGGCAAAAATCGGATGTATGCACTAACGGACTAAGAAGGCAAAAATAACTACCAATATGTATAGGATAGTTAAAATAGCAGGGGAGTTTTACAGAGATCTGTACAGTAGCTGGGATAACCACGACTTAATTACTATAAGAACTAGCAGTAACCCAGATGACACCCCACCAGTAATGATAGAAGTCAGAAAAGCTTTGGAGAGCATGCAAAAAGGCAAAGCTGCTGGTGAGGATCAGGTAACATCAGCTCTGCTGAACGATGGATGACAGATTGTGTTAGAAAAAATAGCCACCCTGTTTACGAGATGTATCCTGACGGGAAGAGTACCAGAGTCTTTAAAGAATGCTGACATCATTTTAATACATAAGAAAGGAGATGACAAGGACTTGAAGAATTACAGGCCGATCAGCTTGCTCTCTGTAGTATACAAACTATTTACAAAGGTAATTGCTAACACAGTAAAGAAAACATTAGAATTCAATCAACCAAAGGTACAAGCAGGATTTCAAACAGGCTAATCAACAATCGACCACAATCATACTATCAATCAGGTAATAGAGAAATGCTCAGAATATGACCAACCACTATACATAGCCTTCATAGATTACGAGAAGGCCTTTGATTCAGTAGAAATATCAGCCGTCGTGCAGACACTGTGGAATCAGGGCGTCGATAAAGTATATATAAACATTCTGGAAGAAATCTACAGTGGATCAACTGCTACCATAGTGCTTCATAAAGAAAGCAACAGAATACTAATCAAGAAGAGTGTCAGGCAGGGGGACACAATCTCCCCAATGCTCTTTACCGCGTGCTTACAGCAGGTTTTCAGAAGCCTAGAATGGGAACACTTATGGATAAGAGTTAATGTAGAGTACCTTAGTAACCTGCGCTTTGCCGATGACATTGCATTGCTGAGTAACTCATGGGACGAATTGCAACTCATGATCACGGAGTTAGACAAGGAGAGCAGAAAGGTGGGTCTTGAAGTTAATCTATAGAAAACAAAAGTAATGTATAACAACCTCGAAAAAGAGCAGCGCTTCGAAATAGGTAACAGTGCACTTCAAGTTGTAAAAGACTATGTGTACTTAGGGCAGGTAATAACCGCGGAGCCAAACCACGAGATTGAAGTAACTGGAAGAATAGGAATGTGGGTAGAGCACATTTCGCAAGCACTCTCAATTTATGACAGGTAGATTGCCACTATCTCTCAAAAGGAAGGTATATAACAGCCGTAACGTACCGGTACTTAGCTACGGAACAGAAACCTGGAGACCTAAAAAGAAGGTTCAGCTTAAGTTGAGGACGACGCAGCGAGCGATGGAAAGGAAAATGGCGGGTGTAACCTTAAGAGACAAGAAGAGAGCAGAGTGGATTAGGGAACGAATGGGGGTTAAGTATATCATAGTTGAAATCAAGAAGAGGAAATAGACATGGTCCGGACATGTAGCGCATAAACAGGATAACCGCTGATCATTAAGGGTAACTGATCAGATTCCCAGAGAAGGCAAGCGGGTTAGGGGGAGACAGAAGGTTAGGTGGGCAGATGAGAATAAGAAGTTTGCGGGAATAAATTGGCAGCAAGCACAGGACCGGGTTAACTGGCGGAACATGGGAGAGGCCTTTGTCCTGCAGTGGACGTAGTCAGGATGATGATAAATTGGCAGCAAGCACAGGACCGGGTTAACTGGCGGAACATGGGAGAGGCCTTTGTCCTGCAGTGGACGTAGTCAGGCTGATGATGATGATGATGAAGTAAAAAAAAGTTGGAAGACCCCACGTACAGTGGGAATCAATGATATGCGAAGCATGAATGAAAAAAGTTGATATGTCACTTTAAAACCAGCACAGCGTTACGAGGTGGAAGTAAATGATGTCATGCATGACTTCTGTGTCATGATTATCATCTTCGGATGTGTCCTTTACCTTCGTCATCTATTCACGTCACGTGATACCAAATTTGGTATATGTGAAGCTAGCGAAATGTCCGCGAGCACGCTATGAGCGTGGTATGTTTTCATGTTCTTACATGACACGCGTGTGAGCATTATGATATTTGCACTAGTCTATATATATTTCATCATCCATTGACGTCACGTAACAACAAATGTAGTGTATGCAGATCTAGAAAAGTGGCCGCGAGCGCATAATAAAGGCGCCTGTATACTCCAATGTAGCATTGACGCGGGCGCCCGCTGGTCACAGCAACCTTAGGTTAGCCAAACGCGAGCAATCTATAGTCTGACGCCAGGCGCGACCAGTGTCCGTCGGCACCACCCGACGGCATCCGGCGTGAAATTCGACATGCTGCATTTCGCGCCCATTCCATAGTGTAACATTACTCTATGCCGATGCGTTACCCAGACAACACTGCGTCTCCCTCTTTTCGTGATGGAGGGACGTCACGCCTGGCGTGGCAACGCCGGCGTGACGTGACGAATTGAACGCCGGTGAGCACGTGCACCGTGTCATCTCGAATTGTATTGGCGCCTTGACTGTAGCATATAGTCATGTTGTGACATGACACGCATCTCATGATTATCATGTTTGCACCAGTCACATGCACTCGTCATCCTATCACGTACTATCATACCAAATTCGGGATATGTGACGCTAGTGAAACGGCCGCGAGTGCATCACGAGGGTGGCATTTAGTCGTGTTCTTACACGACACACATCATGATTTTCATCTTAGGGTCTGTCGTTTTTGTTCGTCATGCAATCATGCCATACCATATACCAGTTTTGCAACATGCTATGTGAACGAAACAACAGCAAGAGCTGCAAACCATGAAATGTAAATCACGACATTCATGACATACATGTCCTGATTTCCATGTTATGACTAGTCAAATATGTTCTGCATAAAGTCATGTTAAGTCATACGAAGTTTGGTATCGATACCATTATCGAAACGGCTAGATAGATAGATACGCTCAAAGTCTTCGAGGTTCGCTAAGAAACGCTTCGCAATTAAAACTATTTACGTCAGGGTGAAAGCTCAAAGTATGACATCTAAAACGACAATGTTATCAACAACAGTGCCCTACTTTAAGAGAAATTAAGGTAAATTCACAAGAACAAAAGCGCCACAGTGGGACGTTATCAAAATGATCCCGATTACATCAGAAGGACCGCCTACCATTGATCACCAGTAATTGATCTCGCAGTGCTAAATGAAGAACTTTTTGTGCATCAAGAGATGCAACAAGATGCTACATGTTCGTTAATGTTTGATTCATAGAAGAAAGAACCGCCAGATAATACAATGGGGAATGAGGCGAGTGGCTCAAAAATTTAATTTTAGCGTAGTTAAATTGGAGATATGGTGCCATCTAGCGGGGCACAAATAAACGGAAAACGTCTTTCATGGTATCCGAGGGCGGGTGCGTGCCTCAGTGGCTATGGTTGTTGCTGCTATGGTTCCCGCTGCTATCAGTCTGCTGCTAGTGGCACAGTAAAGCCGGGCAACCTTGTGCATGGCAACAGTTCGTGAGCCGGTCCGGTCGGTCTGCTTCTTTAGGCGCGTAACTTGAAGTGCGCTAACGCAACGCGAACCACTAAAACTTGATTTTATTTCAAAGTAGGCCCTTCCTTGGCAAAAAATAATAATACGAGGTTTCTGGACCGCTATGAACGTCGACTTAATAGTTCCTTTTAGTTTCCCTTTAACGTCTCGCATCCACAATGCGGAGGTCCCACGTTCGATTCCGCACGCCGGAGTCTTTTTTCTGGATTATTTTCTTTCTTGCGATATATATATATATATATATATATATATATATAGATAGATAGATAGATAGATAGATACGCATACATATCGGGTGCACGACATTGACGCCCACGCCGGTGGCGAAATCAAGCCTGAAGTGTACATATCATTGTTATCGCAATAAAATACAACGAGAAATATGAGATAGAGAACCCCACTACAACCCTTCCAATTATTAGAGAGTTTTAGTGCTGGGTACCCAAGCTCTTGGGGCCTTATGCCTTATGGAAGCGCTCACGTGGCGTACACAAACGCGAGCCGCACGAAGGTCAGACGCGCTCGCAGCGCCATAGCGTCTTGTCCCGTAAGCAATGTTTAAATATTTATACAATTTGAAATGTTAATATAAACATACAAAGTAACATGAAATAAATTTCAATAAATCATTTTAAATAATATCACTGTTATCAACACGAAAAAAGGCTCTTTCGTATGCGCCACACTTGCGACCAAATGGTCGCAAGTGTGAATCCAAATCCTTGAATCAATGGCCGGTCGTAGTCCGAAAAGCGCGACAACAGGGCCACAATGTCACGTGTAACTCTGTGTAAGTTTTAGCTTGTACGTATACTTCTTTACGTTCACATGTCACCGCACACCGGTTTGCGTTTACCGTCTTAATGGAACGCGCTTTTTCCAACGTTTTGAGCTCCTCATACGTTACCATGTATGCCTTTACGTTTTCGCAACCATAAATGGAATGTTAACTGCATTCAAACTGCATTTAACGTACATTGGATTGAATCACCATTGCGCCAATCACGAGACTTTTTTTACCGTGTACAGTATCCTGGTATACGCAAAAAAAGTGAAAAAATACAAGGTTACTGTAACGATAGTGTTGACATTTAGTGACACTTCGTGCAACCACCGTCATGAAAACGTTGGCTTATGCGTACGAGTAATGGTTTTGAGGGGAAATGACTAAAAAGGTAACTCATTTGTAATAACGCCGCTGCGCGGTTTTTACATCAGACGTACAATGCACAATGTTTCTGCAATAACAATGTTGTGATTGTCTAGTTCACTATGGGCGCGCGAGATGGCGCCACCTGTTCAGCTGGTGAGGAGCTGGCATTTTTTTGGTTTCTATGTTCCAGGCCATTCTAGCTTTGGTAATCTGGCTGAAACAATGTAATCGCTATTGGTGCTCGCACTTTGGCCTATATAAACTCGACGACTAGAGTAACCGTGAGTTTCTTCGAAGATGAACTTTACAAGGTGGCCGATCCATGCTGTCCGAAATTTCACGCCTTTGTGCTATGCTATTTGTATAGTGGCTACCCGCTATAATATTTGTGCTTAAAACTTAATAGTCTAAGTGGTGACTCTAGCCAGCCTCGGCTTTGCTCACCGTGAAGGGGGGCGACGTCATGCGTAACATGATGCGCCAGCATGTGCACCAGGGCAGCTTATCTCCGCTAGGAAGCCAGTGATGACAGCATTGTTTATGGCCGCGCGGACGCATGGCCCCAGCATCCCAGCGATCTTGCGAAGAATATGCTTGGGGTTTCGTGCATGCGCAATACCACCACTCCAACGTCCTGGATACGCAAGTCGTTTGGATATCCAGCAATAAACTCTCTATTAGTCTGCTTCACTGCACATTCTTCTAGCATTGACGCAAAGCTGACTTTTGTAACGCATTTTGGCGCGGAGCACTAGTGGCTTTTTTAAAGCATTTTCGAAAACGCACTTTCAATAAACACTATGGTCTCGTAAGATTTTCAGCTTACAAAACTTCAGGTTATATGATACGGTTGCTCTTTAGAGCTTAGGTTGGTCCCATGAAAGCGTTGGAATTTTCTAGCATGTGCAAGAAGTTATTTTATCCCTGGTGTCTGTTGGCCTATGCCATTAGATATTACAGTTAGTTCACATTAGCGTGCCTTCCTCTGATAAATGCGAAGAATTTCCTAGCGAACTTCAGCGGCCATCTCTCTCTCTCTCTCTCTCTCTCTCTCTCTCTATATATATATATATATATATATATATATATATATACATATAGGCAGGCCATGGTGGTTGAGTGGCCGTAGCGTCGCATATAGTCTAGTAGATCCTCCGTGAGCGGTCACAACGTGGTTTATTTCGACGTTTCGGCCTAGAGTCTGGCCTTCATCAGGAATAAAGATACAGTTTGTCGGTGATCAACTTTATACAATCTCAAATCAGAGGGCAAGGAAAGAGGGAAAAAAAGGAGAGAAAAAAAGAAAAGAAAAGGAAATAAAAAAAGAAAAAAGAGAAAAATATTATACGGTGGACGACCCTCGGTTCCCCCCTTCCACTTTTCCTTCTACTTCCCCCCTCATCTCTCTCCCCCCCTCTCCCCTTCACCTTTCTAATATCAGCGGTCTTTGTATGTTTCCGTTCACTAGCGCATTCCTCCCGATCAGACAGCCCCTCCTGGCACTGGCGGTTCGGTGTGGGGCAAAAAAGAGCTTTTCAGGAAGTCGTAAGCCTTTAACTACTCGGGGTCCCGTAAACAATTCGTCGTAGAAGGACGGGGGCCGCGTATTGTGGCAGAGGCTGGTCAGCGGGCATTTTAGGAAGTTCTAAGCCTTTAACTATTCCGCGCCCTGTCAACATTTCGTCGTAAAAATAGGGGTGCCCCGTATTGCGGTAGGCTGTGCAAGCGCGTGCAATGCGAATTCCTTGCCCGCTTCTAAATTACGCGTGTCGTGGGGGCCTCCCGGCTGTGCACATGGTTGCTGTTGGGCATGTCATGCATGGCACAATTGATTGGGTAGTAAAATAAAACACAAAACAGACGACAGCTGCACTTAGGAAGAGTAGTTACACTTGGAATTGTTTAGGGGGCTCCAGTGCCCTTCGCAGTTGCAGTGCCGTGAACTCAGTTACTAGTTTCAGTGTTGCCGTTATTGTTTTCTAATGCTTTAATTGCTGCAAGTGTACCAGGATTCTCATTTATTCCTCTATCGAGGGTGTTAAATTGGTGGATAAGGTATGACTCTCGTTGTTCACGTTCTCGATTTAATTTAAATCCCGTCTCTAAGAGCGTTGCTGATAGTTTGTCGAATGCATGGTCGGGAAGATTGAGATGTTTTGATAGAGGTAGACTTGGGGCTGATTTCGCATGGGCTCTATGATTATTGAAGCGAATCCTAAATGGTGTTTTTTTTTTGTCCGATGTACTGCATACCACACACGTTGCATTCGAGTAGGTACACCACATTAGAGGAATCGCATGTTAGGTTTCCTCGAATGTTAATCGAAAACTTGGATTGCGTGCTGGTTGCTTTGTCTGTTTCTCGCATCGCCTTACATACAAGACATCGTGGCTTTAAGCAAGGGCGGCATGAATTATTGGGGGGTGATGTGTTAATTTGGGAGTGGACAAGGGTGTCTTTGAGGTTACGTGCTCGTCAGTAAACGACGCCTGGAGCGGATGGGAATGCGCCTTTCAGACGTTCACTTTGTTCCAGAATGTTGTACTGTCGTTCAAGGATTTTGTTTACATTGGGGAAGTTTGTGCTGTAAGTCAAGCAGAGGTTTGTTCGTTGTGGGTCTTCTCGTGGTTGTCGCTTCATAAGTAAATCTTCACGCTTTAGTTTTCTTGCTTTTTGAAAAGCGTCATTAATTACTTGTGGGAGGTATTTTTGTTGCTCCAGCATAAGTATTAGCCTCTGTGAGCTCGTGTCAAAGTCAGCGTCTCTAGAGCAGATTCGCTTAAACCGGTGAACCTGGCTGTATGGGATACTGTTTTTACAGTGGCGTGGGTGATCGCTTTGGTAATGAAGGTATTGTTGTCGACCCGTTGGTTTGCGATATAGGGTTGTAGAGAGCTTCTCTTCTTCTATCGTTATGGTAACATCAAGAAAATTTACGGTAACTTGCGAGTATGTGTGTGTGAAGTGTATGTTCGGATGTACAGCATTGTAAGTGTCTATAAAGCTGAGAAGTTCGTCCTCGCTGTTGGTCCAAATAAGAAAGATGTCGTCTATGTATCTTCTGTATAACATTTGTTTCAAGGAACTTTGTGCAAGAAATTCAGATTCTAGCTTTCCCATAAATATGTTGGCATAATTAGGTGCCATTTTGGTGCCCATAGCGCTCCCGCTGATTTGTCGAAAATACTCTTGTTAAACTCGAATGAATTTAATTCGAGGACCATCCTCGTCAATGTTGCAATGGCAGAGAAATCTGGGGTGTTATATTGTCTATGGTTTGTGTACATGTTTTGTAATGCAGCAATGCCGTCATCGTGAGGAATATTTGTATATAACGAAGAGACATCAAGAGTAACCAAGTACGAGTTTTTAGGCACACAGATACCCGCAATGTCTCAAAGAAAATGTGTGGTGTCTTTTATGTACGACGCGAGGGTGCATGGAATGTGGCTTATTAGTTTGTCCACGTACCCTGATATGGGTTCAGTTATTGTACCGATGCCTGATATGATTGGTCGACCTGGGTTACCGGGTTTATGAATTTTTGGGAGGATGTAGAAGCGACCTGGACGAGGGTATGCTGCTTGCATCAGTTTGTGGTCAATGTTGGTTATCTTTTCTGCGTCCAACAGTTTCTTTAGTTCTGTTGATACGATACGTTTGTATTCGTCTGTCGGATCACCTGGGAGGCGTTCGTAAAATCTTGAGTCGTCTAGTTGACGGTATGCTTCTTGTAATTAGTTGGTTGTATTAAGGACTACAATTGCTCCTCCTTTGTCAGCGGGTTTTATTGTTAGGTCTGTCCTAGATGCCAAATTTTTCATACTTATTTTTTCAGATTTGGTCAAGTTTTCTCGGTTTCCTTTCTGTCTGTGGTATTCGTGTACTTAATCTTTCTGTACTGCGGTGATTTAAAGGTCCAAGCACTTGTCTCGATTACTGTTCGGTGTCCAATCATCTGATTTACGACGGTGAATTGTTTCGTGGTTAGAAGGCCTGTCCAAGAAATATTCGCGCAACCTTAAGCTTTGAGCGAAGTTGTCGAGGTCTCGGAGTAAGTGGAATTCATCGAAAAATTTTGTGGTCGGGCAGAAGCTTCGTCCCTTAGATATCAGGATCTACTAGACTATAT